>CABHPP010069385.1:0-11179 GCA_902168425.1 Peromyscus attwateri | reverse complement strand
TGTCCCATCTCTACAAGTTCCAAAATTATCCTCAAATAGTGTCAGCAGCTGAAGAGCAAACCAATCTGGAAGGGGCATCTCACATTCAAATCACAATAGTTTTAGCAGAGCATATGCCTGTAATCTCAGAACTTGGAAGGTAGAGGTGTTCAGGGGTTCAAAAACAGATTGGCTACCTTGTGAGTTTGAGGCCAGCCAAGGCTGTATGAGACCCTATGTCAAGAAAACAAAACCAAGGACTGTAGTTTTAAAGATGTCAGCCATAAGAACATCTGAAAATTACAAAACATCAAGAATTAAACCTAATAAAATAAATGCATGGTGCTAGTTCAGAAAATAAAAATGTTAAAATATATTAAAGAAATCATCAAATACATGAGATGACAGTCATATATGATGCCCATTAAAATATCATCACACACATACATGTATTTACAATTTGATTTTTTTCAAAATCCTAGTTAAGCTCATTATGAACCTGAAAAACTGGTTTGTAAATGCTTAGGTAGTCAAGAAAAGCCAAGAATTTGAATAAGATAGGAGAGGTTGCCTAATTATGTAGCAATGCTTATTACAAACCAGTCATAGCCGAAATATTGTATTGTATTAGAGCAAATAAAAACCACAGCAACCCAGTAGCAAGCCTATAAATAATTACATAAATGCAACTTCATATATAATTAGTGGCCTAGGCAAACAGTATAAAAAAGATGATCATTTCAATAACAGGTGCTAATTATTTATATGTATAAAAAGTATCCATATGTCATAGCATACTCGAAAGTCATCATTTAGATTGAATTCATAAATATAATAAATTGCAAAATTCAGAAAATGATGAAATGCTGCTTTATTACTTTGAGCAATAAAGAATGCATAAGCTTTTTGTTTGTGTTTTTTATTTTTGAGATTAATATAATTATATCCTTTCTCCCTTTCCTTCCCTACCTCCAAACCCTTCCATAAATTACTCCTTGTACTCTTTCAAATTTGTGGCTTCTTTTCTTATTAATGGTTGTTAAATTAAATGCATGCATGTATATTTATATATATTCCTAAATATAACTTGCTCAGTCTGTATAATGGTTACTTGTGTGTGTTTTCAGGGCTGTCCAGTGGTTATGCTCTTCTTTACGGGAGACTGTATTTTCCACTCTCAGCATTTCTTAGTTGTCCTAGATCTTTCTGTAGTAGGGTTGAGGTCTCATGGGCTTTCTCCCATCCACTTAGGCATGTCTATTGTTGAAGACTCTATGCACTACAGACACAGGGCTCAGAGACCCTCTAGTTGGAACAGACCTGAATGCCTCCTCCCTGAGGATCAGCTTTAATGGTGCCAGAAGGCATCACATAAGCTTACAAAGGATGGAAGCAACTAATAGTCCTACCCAGATATTCTGCCTATGAACTATAACAGTGGCCAGTCTGGTACAGAAACCCTAAGGGTGCAATAGTGTGCACATACCTTGGTGGTAACCAACAGCTCTCTACTGAGATTTAAGACCTGCTCAACAAGGGGAACTTGTGCCTGGTACAGGAAACCTTGTGGATACCTAGGGTTAGTGAAATCATGGATTTTGGAGGAGAATCTACAGTCACCATTTTACTAAAGCAACATAATCATAACTATATTCTAAGTATTCATCCTTATACCCACAGATAAATGTAATCCTCACCCCTCATCAAGGAAATGTCTTTTTCCAATAGACAGGGACAATTATAGCAAATCACAACCAATCAAAGTACAGAGTTGTGGAACCCAGTCTCAATGGATGCATGTATAATACAATTCCTGCAGCTAAGGCACAAGGATCACTGCAGAAGAGGAAGAAGAAAGAGTGTAAGAGCCAAAGGATCAGGGAGTTTGCTGTGAGATTATGTCTCCCTGAAATGTCAGAAGCTACACCCATAAAGTCTCACCAACATGACTGTCTAAACATGAGCTGCACAAGAATGAGTAAGGTTTTAACCTGTTTCAGGGGCTGAAAAGATGGGTCAGTAGTTAAGAACACCTGCCACTCTTGCTAAGGACAAGTTTTGGTTTCTAGCACTCAACGTTGCAGCTCACGACTGCCTGTCATTTCTGTTCCAGGAGATCTGACACCCTCTCCTGACTTCCGCAGATACTATGTATTCTCGTGGTGCACATGCATAGATACATGGAGGCAGAGTACTCATACCCAAAGGGTTTAACCTATTTAATCAGTTGAAAATAAATCACATGCCAGGAGAAGACATTTGGAGTATGTATGAAAAGTTCAGCTTCTGGTGTCTAATAGATTTAGTGTCAAATATTAATATTAGTACAGAATTTGTTTTCTCATCATAGAGATTTAAGGATATTCATGATTCTATGAATCAACAGATAATAATTTATTTCTATTTCCATTTAAGAAAAACACAAGTTGTAGACTATTTGCGTTTAAAATACACACTATATGTTGGAGGCTTGAGGATCAGAGCCTTACTTCCTGGGTTCCAAATACCTGAGTGCTGGGTACTGCTGCTCTATCTCCAGGCTTGGGACTTACCCAGCTCCTCTGAATTTCCTTGAACTCTGCACACATACTGTTTGTATAGCAGCTCCAAGACTTGCTACACAGTTAAGACTACATGAAAGGCATGTGCATTATTAAAATAAAGCCAAATATCTCCCCTCCCTATTTGCTGGTAAGCCAGCCAAAGATGCCAAAGTGAACTCAAGCCATGCCAGCTACCTTCTCCCGAAGCAGATCAAGCCACAGGTTTAATAAAATGGAAATTAACATTTGATATAGTCAGGAGTACATTAGAAAATGCTAAGTAATTTCGGATAAAAGTTTGAAAAGTCTCCCTGGCCTGACTAAAACGCTTGCTCACTCTATCCCTTTTATTTTGTACCTTCAGGCACTGCTATATAAACCTGCCAGCATTATTAATGCATCTCAGGATGATTCCATGGTGTTACTAAATATGGAAGAGCCGAGGAGCAGGGCCTTAAAAGAAGAAAAGAGTATTGCTGTTGAGGGAGGAACAGTACTGCCCCCTTCCCTTCTTTGTACTTTGGACCTTCACATAGGAGCCTGCAAAGGGAAAATTAAAAACAGCTAGGTCAGTTGAATAACACACACACTCTGGAGAAAAATGCACTTTACTTAAATCTTACGATATATTCTTTTCTCTAGAAAGAATGCGCAGATCACGTGTTGAGGGTAGTGTAAAATTTTCAGTGTGTAACTGTATTATTTTGTCATAAGTTGGTGCCTACCGATAGTTTAGGATTTGGCTTCTTTTCTCACATTATTTTCTTCCTGGTCTGTGTGATGGTTAACATGTCTTAAGTCTTAAGTGTAAATCACTGTGCTTAAGAGATCAACAATATGATAGATTGAACAAAAATGCCTCTAACCTGCAAGGACTACTTGCCCAAGGACAGATAACTTCCTGGAATGCTGGGGGCTGCTGTTCATGTAAAATAACATGCTGTAAACAAGCTTGGTTGCCCTGAGTGTGTGTGTGTGTGTGTGTGTGTGTGTGTGTGTGTGTGTGATTGATTACATGTAGGCAGGGAGTACATAGCCTTTAGAGTTTTGTCCTTTATCTCTCTTCATGGAACTGGGAGACAAAAATGAAGGAAAGTAAACTTTAAGATCTCTTTGGAAGAAACAAGAAACAATTTAAAATGTTGAAACTGAACTAATTGCATGAAGGCAGGAAGTATGTAGCCTTGTGAGTTTTGCCTTTATAAGCTCAAGACTAATGTAATTCTGAGCTATACTCTGAGCATGAGTCTTAGTATGCACCTCGTCAGTATCTACAGTCCTGGCCAATGTTTTAAAAAGCCTCTTATTTATTAAAATTTATTCATTGCCAGGCTGGTGAATCTCTAAGTGACCCCAGACCCATGACAGTCTGAAAGCCATAAACAAGCTGGAAATTGTAAATGCAGGTAGACTCAGAGGTTTTCTATATGTCAGGGTTACCCACAATAACACCTTACTATATAGACCAAAGTGCTATTCCTTCTTGATCTTCAATGCTAATATCAGAAACTTCTTTTCCTTTTGTTATCAGCTACCATCAGAAATTTCTTTTCATTTTGTTATCAGCTAATGTCAGAAATTTCTTTTCATTTTGACACATGTCTTACAGCATTTTGTAAGCTCCTTATCTTCAAAACCTTTGGTTTCTATTTCATCTCAACCTGACTGCTCTATACTACTCAATTTAAGCAATGACTTCCAGGTCTCTATCAGCACCTAATTTCATTCTTCCTGCTCTCTTTATCCCTGTAGGTCACATCTCAACCCTTATGTGCACTTGGGCTTCCTTAATCTATCTACACCACTGTAACACATTAGCCCTTCCTTTACTTAGTTGACTATTCAGCCTAGCCCTGGGTACACCTACTTCCATTGGTGCCAAGCTCACAATCTTTGTTTTTCCTCAAAATGCCCAGTGTTTACTGTACGGACCAGGATAGTCCTGATTAGATCATGCAAGATTCTTGTAATTTTTGCTTCAGTTTCAGTGTTTTGTTTCTTGTTTCTTCCAAAGAGATCTCGAAGTTTACTTTTCCCTTGTCTTCTCTTTTCCAGTTCCATGGTAGCCTGTTTTAGGTTAAGGAGAAACTGTTTCTTCATTCAACTTCTATGGTCCGAAGTTTGTCATCAGAATACTTTCCTGAAGCATGTGGGTCTATTCCTTCTTCTTCTTTTTTTTTTAATTAAGAAATTTTTTATTCATTTTACATACCAATTACAGATCCCCCTCTTCTCTCCTCCAGCCTTTCCCTCAACCCATCCCCCGTTCCCTCCTACAAAAAAGTAAGGCCTCCCATGGGGAGTCAGCAGAGCCTGGTACATTCAGTAGAGGCATGTCCAAGCCCCTCCCCCTGCATCAAGTCTGTGCAAGGTATCCCTCCACAGGTAGTGGGCTCCAAAAAGCCAGCTCATGCACCAGGGATGGATCCTGATCCTACTGCCAGGGGCCCCTTAAGCAGATCAAGCTACACAACTGTCTCGATTATGCAGTGGGCCTAGTCCTGTTCTGTGGAGGCTCCTCGGGTGTTGGTCTAAATTTCATGAGTTCCCACTAGTTTGGTTTGGTTGTCTCTGTAGATTTCCCCATTATGATCTTGATGCCCCTTGCTCATAGAATCCTTCTTCTCTCTGTTTGACTGGCCTCCTGGTTTGGCTGTGGATCTCTTGAATGTGGCATTCAATTGTTCCAGCATTATTTATTGAAAACACTGCTATTGTAAACTGTCCCATTAAAACTGGATGTGGCAGCATACCCCTGTAATCCCAGCACACAAGAATCAGAGGCAGCCATTTTCATGGTTGTCTTAGTCAGGGTTTACTATTGCTGTGAAGAAACACCATGACCACAGCAGTTCTTATAAAGAAAACATTTAATTGAGGATGGCTTGCTTAAAATTTCAGAAGTTCAATCCATTATGATCATGAAGGGGAGCATGGCAGTGTGGTGCTGGAGCCCAGAGTGCTATATCTTGCAACCAACAGGAAGCTGACTGACTGTCTCACTGAGGGAAGCTTGAGAAAAAGAGACCTCGAAGCCCACCCCCCACAGTGACACAGTGACACACTTCCTTCAACAAGGCCTCCTAATAGTGCCATTCCCTTTGGGGGCCATTTTCTTTCAGACAACCACAATGGCCAGCCTAAATTACATAACAAAACCCAGTATTAAATTCATACATTAAAATTATCATAATTTTTCCTTAGGTATTGATCCTGCATTAGACATTCAGACTGATTCTGTATCTTAGCTACTTTAAAATTAGTGTTTCAGTGAAATAAACAGACACCTCTTCAACATACTCATTTCCTTTTGTATATCTACAAGAGATTTTGTTTAAACCCAGAAGTATAAGTCATGTGTAATATGGTAGATTATTTTTAATATCTTAGTGTACTTTTATGCTATTTTCCAAACAGCTATACTAATTTAATTCTCACAAACATTGCTCAGGGGCTCTCTTTTTTTCACATTCTCATCAACACCTGTTGTCTTTGTCTTTTGGTAATAGCAATTTGAACAGTGTGAAGTGATAGCTTAGTAGGGTTTTAGTTAGCCTTCTCCTGGGAATTAGTGGAGCTGACAATTTTTTTTATCTACCTTCTGGGTATTTGTATTTGTTCATTTTGCTTGTGGGTTTTGTTGTTTTCTTTCTTTTCTTTTGAGGTAGTCTCATGGTGTAGTACATACTGGCCTGAAACTTGATTGGTGATCATTTTGCCTTCACATCCTGAGTACTAGGGTTAATCATTGACCCTGTGCTGAACTCGATACATTCTTTTGAAAATGTATATTCAAAAACATAATCTGTTTATTTCTTGAAAAATAAGTACAATTGTTTCTAGTGCTATTAAGTTGAGTTCCATATGGACTTTGGGTATTTGAGTATTATTCACAAATATCTTCTGTCATTTCTTCCATTAATTCATTGTTATAAAGAAACTTTTCAGTTCCATGTAATTCTGTCTACTTTTCTTCTTGAGTTGCCTATACTTTGGGGATCATAATAAAAATTATTAGATCAATGTCAAGAACCTGTTTGTGTTCTTATTTTCTAGTAGTCTTAGGATTTTGTACCTTATATTTTTACCCATATTGAATGAATTTGCATTTTTGGTGTGAGAAGATTCTAATTTCTTTTCTTTTTCATGCTGGGAAAATCTGATGCTTAGGAACTATGTCAAGTTTTCCAACCTTTCTTTCTATTTGGTCAGCAATATCCAGCCTCCTCTTCTCCTGTAGGGACTGATCTCTGATCTCCCAAGATTCTTTTTCTGGAATTGGTGCTAGGGTTGACAGTCAAGTCAGGCTCTTTACTAGTATTTTTGAATATGCCTAATAAGAGCCATCTGAATCTTCTGAGTTTATTCATAGGACATCTGGAAAGACTCTTAGGTCAAGGTTGGATTACATGTTTACAATGGTCTGTTGATAGGTTTGCTGAACTCTCCTGAAGTTACTCCAAGGCCTCCTGAAAAAAAAAATCTCTCTCAAATATCCTGAAAATCCCAAGCTTGCCTGTGATTCCAGAAGTTGGGTAGTGGAAGTAGTAGTATCAGGAGTTTCAGGCCAGCCTTAGCTTCAGGGTGGATTCTTGATAGTCTGGGCTACATGCCACACTGTTGCAAAAGACCAAAAAGTAAGAAAAAATAGTAACAAAATAAATACCCAAACTCCCAAAAATGATGGTGTGTATCACGGATTGTTAGAAGGTCTTAATAAAAACAAACCTGAAGCCAGGTATTGGGGTGAAGGCTGAAAGATCAGAGAAGCAGAACAAGCCACAGCTTCCTCACCTTGCCAACTTCTCAGCTGATCCTGTTTCCTCAGACTGGAAGCCTCTGAGTCCTCATCCAAATGGATCTCAGCTGAATTGCTGCTCAAAGCCTAAAAGCTTAACCAAGCTCTAGTTCTTGTTCCTCATGCCTTATATACCTTTCTGCTTTCTGCCATCACTTGCTGGGATTAAAGGCTCGAGTCACCATGCCTGGCTGTTTCCAGTGTGGCTTTGAACTCACAGAGATCCAGACAGATCTCTGCCTCCAGAATGCTAGGATTAAAGGTATGTGTGCCACCATTTTCTGGCCTCTGTGTCTATCTAGTGGCTGTTCTGTTCTCTGACCCCAGATAAGTTTATTAGGGTGCACAATATTTTAGGGAACACAGTATCACCACAATGGTGAAATTAACTAAGAAGTGAACATTTTTATGCACAATATTTGAGTGAACTTCCATTTCTGTTTGATGTATAAACTCCATACAGTGTAATTAAAACTTAACAATTATCTGCTTTTGCCACATTGCTGGCCCAAGCAACTTGGCCAATTTAGACTCACCAGCAGTAGAGCTTCTTGGCTCCTTACTAACCCTGGCCATTGCACGTTTTAAAACAGTCTTAGTTGTCTCCCTAGTAGCCATTGTCCTGGAGAGGGCTCCCCAGTTCACATAACAATGTCAAAATGCCTGAGAGCCCACTTCTTCCAGCTCCAGTTGTGTGAATACCCCCCACTTGAGACAAAGCACAAGAGAGTATAATTTCAGTTTCTCTTCTTAGCCTTTCAGCTGACACAGAGCTGAGCAAAGCTTTCATTATTGTCATAGTAGTTCTGATGTTTCAGCCCATAATTGCTTGGCTCCATGTTTCTGGGCCTGTAGTAGGGCAAAACATCATGGTGGAAGAGCATGGTGAAGCAGCCTGAGCATCCAATGGCAGACAGGTGGCAAAGAGACCAATACAGATTTTTATATAGGTGTGCAGCTTGCTATGGGCAGAATATATCAAACTACATTAAAAATACACAAGCATGTGGCTACTGATGCATTAGGAATGCTTTTTATTGTTTTGAAACTTTCTTTTTATTTGCATATATTAACTACATACAAGAAGAGGTTTCTTGATGATATTTCCACATGTCCACATAATATGCCTTCCTTTTATTCACCCACCACTCATTCTTAACCCTTCTTCTGATCCCCAGGTTTCCCCTTTTGGTTGCATGTCCTTTTATCTCCTAGCAAATAAGAAAGAAAATGTGGTGTTTTTACTCTTCTGTGGTGAGTGTGGATTATTTTACTTAGTATGATGATCTCTAGTTCTGTTTTTTATTCAAATGACATAATTGCATTATTTGTTAGAGATAAACAAAACTTCATTGTGCATTTATAGATTCTATTCATCTGCTGAAACACATTTTGGTGAATTCTATAATTTAGCTATTGTGACTAGCACCACATTATTATTTTAAATAGAAAAAAATTAAAGCAGCAGAGAATCATAAGCTTTTTATAACAGTTAAAGAGACTCCCAAAGGCCCTTTATTTCTCTAGAAAGCGAGGGATGGTAAAAATGAAAGATAAGTTAAGGGTTTAGGAGAGGCGCAAAAAGGTAGAAAAGTGTAAACTGACATTTCCTGTCCTGACTGCCCAGCCCCACATAACTGACTTAGAGGCTGAACAGGCCTGTTCCCCGTCCCAGCAGTTGCTTCCAGATTATCACACAGAGACTTTGTACTATTTATAAATGCTTGGCCGATAGCTTGAGCTTGAGTTAGCTAGTTAACTCTTACATTTAAATTAACTCATTTTTATTAATCTATGTATTGCCACATGGCTCATGGTTTTACCTGTCGTCTAGTATGTCTTGCTTCCTGGGAGGCTGGCTGGCATCTCTCCTGACTCCATCCTCCTTCTTCCCATCATTCTCAGTTTGTCTTCACACCTAACTTCCTGCCCAGCTATGGGACTGTCAGCTTTTTATTAACCAATGAGAGTAATACATATTCACAGTGTAGAAAAGGATTGTTCCACAGCAGAAAATCTCACAGTAATAAATTTTGTGCCTCATGATTCAATGCTATTTTGAGTCATTTTCTTAAAAAGACTAGATATTGAAAAACTCTGATATGGTTGGGAGTGTACTTAAGTGATACCGTACTTGTCTAGCATGTGTGAAACCCCAGGATGAAATCCCAATTCTTAAAAAAAATAAAAAATTCTGACTACAAAAGAGTGTATAGGTGAGAGGGGGAGAAAACAAGTTTAACAGTGCGTCAAGAGTTATAATTAGATCTGTATTTATGAAAACTAAAACAACTTATTTGCCAATTGAATCAAGTGTTAACATGTGAATAGCTATTGCCTTGATAATAAAATAGCTCATTAATGATGAAAGTGTGCTTTAAATTCTTTTAATGCATGTGTGTATGCATGTTCAAGTGTGCAAGTATACACGTACATGGAGCCCAGGGGATGCCCTCAAGTGTCATCCTCAGGAACACCATCCACTTTCTTTGAAACAATCTCTCATTGGCCTAGAGTTCATGTTAAGCTAGATTGACCAGCAAATCTCTGTGTCTCCAGTGATAGGATTACAAGCACACAACACCATGCCCAGTGTTTTTATGTGAGTCCTGGGGATCAAACCCAGGCCATCATGGTTGTGAGGTAAGCACTTTGACTAAATGAACTCTCTCCTAGGCCCTAGCATTTGTTTGCTTAGCTAAAAGTTACTAGAGTAGAAGCCGTCTTCAAAGATATACACCTACAGTGATACGCTATACATAGTGATACGTAGGCTACCCTTGGGGGGGGGGGAAGAACAGAAGAAGAGTAGTAGCAAGCTTTCTGGCTTTCTACAAGGTTATAGAGAGTACAAACTAGGTATTCGGGCTCAACCTTCTCATCTCTCACCTTCCTGTTTTCTCAAGGCACTTACAAGCTCATTTTACATGGTTTGGTCTCAAAGTTTATTCCAATTTATTCAAGACAATGATTAAATCATACATATGGATACAGAGGAGATTGTATATGAAATATAAACAATGATTTCTTTACTTTAGTTCACTAACACCAAGTAAGTGTTCAGTTTTTTTTCTCTACCCCAAGTTCATAAGATGCATTTAAACTCTACTTTTTATTTACCTTTTACCTATTCCATCTCAAGTTGCTAGTAAATTTTTTGTGACCTGGCAACTCATGAAACACTTGGAAAATTGACAAAGGATGGGATAGTATCATATCCAAATTACATAGGTTTCTACTTAATAAAGATAGTATCAGAGGGTTACACAAAAAAATAACAAACACTATCAATCTTGGAAGGCTGCCTGGGACACAGTGACCACAACCAGTCAAGGTGCAAAGTGACAAATGAGTTCTGCCAAGTCCCTATTGTCAAGTTTTTCTGTTCAACAGTAGAACAATTTACCACATGAGGAATTGGAGACTAGGCTGGACAAAAGAAAAACTGAAACTAAAGGACAGTTAATGTGTTTAAATACTCCAAATATAAAATCATTCCTAGAACACAAGTAATTACATACAGGAGAAAAACATATAGTCAGTCTGTCTAAGAACCATTTGATTGGTTCCATTATCTGTTTCCCTCATCAGCTCTCTTCACTTTGTGAGGCCGCTGTCTTAATTTTAGGCGTCATGTTACACAAATGCAGAGGAAATGATAAATCAGATCCAAATCACATTGGCCAGAATTTGAAGTAGCCCAGGCTGGCCCTCAACTCTACATAGCGGGAGGTGCCTTTGAACTCTTGATCTTCCTGCATCCACCTCCCCAAATACTGAGATTACAGGTGTGCAACATCAAGCTTGGTTTACACTTTCCTATCTTAACAGAGTTACTAGGAAAAAAAAAAAAAAAAAA
>CABHPP010069347.1:0-11747 GCA_902168425.1 Peromyscus attwateri | reverse complement strand
GGAGGAGGGAGAATGGGGGAATCTATGGATGATATGTAAATTTGAATTATATTGTAAAATAAAATAAAATAAATTCAAAAAAAAAGAAGGAAGATGAAGTCCTCAATACAGTCTGAAGAGGATGATTTTGTTCCAGAGCTACATAGAAATGTTCACCCCCGAGAGAGGCCCGATTGGGAAGAAACACTTAGTGTTATGATTATCACTGTTGAAGAGGCAAAACGCAGGAAGAGCACTTGCAGCTACTATGAGGAAGAAGAGGAGGAGGAGGAAGAAGGACTGCCCATCTTGCAACCCCACAGCGCTCCTAGAGAACATGCACATTGAGCAGCTGGCCTGATGCCTTCCAGCCAGGGTACAAGGCTATCCATGGAGACTGGCCTACAGCACATTAGAGCATGGAACAAGCTTGAAAACCCTCTATAGGATATCAGCATCTCTAGGTAGTCCTGTTCTGCTGGTCATCAAAGACATGGATAACCAGATATTTGGGGCATATGCAACTCATCCCTTCAAGATCAGTGACCACGATTACGGCACGGGCGAAACTTTTCTCTACACCTTTAGCCCTAATTTCAAGGTCTTTAAGTGGAGTGGAGAAAACTACTATTTTATCAACGGAGACATAAGTTCTTATAGAGCTTGGTGGTGGAGGGGGACGGTTCGGTCTGTGGCTAGATGCCGACTTATACCCTGGGCGCAGCAACTCTTGTAGCAATTTTAATAATGATATTCTCTCCAAAAAAGAAGACTTCATAGTTCAGGACCTAAAGGTATGGACATTTGAGTGACATTTAGGCTGCCTTAAAATATGATATCAAAAAGACTGGATTAGACTAGCCCTCTCACTGGAAGAAGACAAGCCCTAGCCCTGCCTGCCTCATCTCACAGCAAGGCTTACTTTCTGCCATCATCCCAGAGCATGATAACAATGCAGAAAGACTCTGAAAGGTACCCGCAGAGGGCAGATGCGGAAGACATCTTTCTGAAGACAGAAATCTGAAGTCCAGATTGTTAAAAGACTTTGTGCTCCCACCACTTTCAGACCCACGCCGTTAGAAATCAGAGTGTTTATAGATGTATGCGTTGAATGCAATTTTTATTTTTGGTAACTGTGAAAAACAAAGATACTGTGGAAATATATACCTGCCTTGTGTATTTATCAACATAATTTACCAAATGTATAGTTATTGCCATGGAAAGCTGAATCTGATTTAGAGAAATTGAAAGGACATAGCACTTAAAGGGAATATCTGATTTTTTGAGCTTTTTTATTTATTGTTTCTAGTATATTGTCTGAAATATGTTGGCATTTTTTCTTTTAATGTGTCAAATCCTGAAATAAAGAAATGTGTAAAAAAAAAATGAGTTGCCAAATGTACTAGCAACCACAAAGTAGATCAAATTAGTCCAGAGTTTTCTCTCAGCTTCCATAGTCACACGAAAAAAAAAATCTTTCAGTGGCCACATCACTGAAGAAAATTGACTTCACTCCCCCCAGCAGCCAGTAATTGCAAATAGTTCCTCAGCTACTGTTAGGACTTCATGAGTCCTTCTGCCATCCAAGCGTAGATTGTGGCTGGAATGATTTGATGCAGATCTGAATTATATACGTGGATTTCTAGAAGACAGATATTTATGTATATGCAGACAAAATAGATATTAAATTTAAAATGAAAAAAAATGACAAATGATCACTATATAATAAAGTATTGATTTGTCAATATTATTATTAGTATTAATTAGATTGTCTTACAAGATGTGGTCCAATTAGTCCAACAATGGCTGTATACCAAGGGAAAGTACAAGAATCCAGTATTGTTCATTCCACGAGCCTGCATGTCTCAGCTGCTCTTTGATACACATTTGAATTCTGAAGAAGTAGGCTAGTGAAAGAATGGCCTTCCCAGAAGGAAAGAGAGCAAGCAATTAAAGAATGAAAGCTTCCTTCTTCTGTGACCCTTATATAGACTGCTATCAGAAGATGTGGCCCAGATTAAAGGTAGATCTTACCACCTCAAAAAGACCATTCTTAAAGGTGGGTCTTCCTACTTTAAATGATTTAATTTAAAACATTCCCCCATAGATGTACCCAGCCAATTGGGATTCAATTAATTCCAGATGTAGTCAAGTTGACAATCAAAATTAGCTGTCACAAAGTCTCCTGTATGCACTCACAGAAGTTTTTATTTTCATGTGTGCAATGAGCTGTCATGTGTCGCACTTACTCTTTCATTGCAGGAGTAAGTTTCATCTTATGGACAGGTTCTTAAACTCAATAAAAAGTGTTTGGTTTCTTCCCTCTCTTTCACCACTGAGCATACAGACATTCCTGTAGCTCAAGATTCACAGCTATGTAAGATAACAGATTACTTTTCTTAGCAGTGGCTCTTAAGGAACATCCCAGCTCTATGAAAGCATTTGAGTTGTTGATCAGTGGAGGTCCATAGGATTCCTGCCCCCGCCTAACCCCAGTAGGCATCATTGTTACTTTTATTACTGCTCTTCTTTTGTAGATAAGGTTCCATGTAGTTTATGCCAGTCTGGAGCTTGATATATAACAGTGACACATTTGAACCTCTGATTCTAATTCCTGTACCACATAAAAGGTGTATATCCAGTCACATGTTATCATGCCAAGGTTATTGTAAATATAATTCATGGTTTATTCCTGCTAGGAAAGGCCTCTTCCAATTGTAACACATATCTCCATCCCATAGCATGTGTCTTACTACAATGAAATAAAAATAAAAATAAAGGAATTCTAGAAAGTTACAAGCACATGGAAATCTCATGGCTTGCAGTTAAATAACTGAGAAGTCAATAAAGAAATCAACAGTGAATTGAAATTAAATTGACCTTAAAAATTCAATAATCAGTCTTGCTACTTGTAGTTAAGGTAATGGAATTCTTAGATAAACAAGTCATAAACAATTTTAGAAAACACATTCAGATCAAAAAGACACACACAGGCACACACACACAGAATTCTTTTTCTTAGGGATATCTATGTATCCCTAAATATTGTATTCAATAACTGTTATATTTATAAACTAATTCAGTAGTTTCATGATAAAAACTAATACATAAAAGTTAGCCTGTATTTATAAAACCACTAAATTTTTGAGATGTGTATCTTCAAAGAGATAGATGCTTAAAACTGTAAAATTGTGATGATAGAAATTAAAAAGACAAACCAATGGGAATTAATCCAACTACTATGGAAAATAGAGTGAATTCTTCAATAAACAACAAATATAGTAGAACTATAATGTGACCCATCAGCTGTACTTCTTAATGTATATAGCAAAGAATTAAAACCAGTGTATTAGCACGTTGATATATCTGCATATATATAAAACACCAATGATATGGTATTAATCAAATCATTTATACATATAATGTATATATAAAATGTTCTAGATGTATTCAAAGGCATCATATTTGAGCTTATGAAAAAAGAAAATCTCATTTTTTTTTTTTAGTTTTTTCAAGACAGGGTTTCTGTGCCTTTCCTGGAACTCACTTTGGAGACCAGGCTGGCCTCGAACTCAGAGAGATCCTCCTGGCTCTGCCTCCCGAGTGCTGGGATTAAAGGCGTGCGCCACCACCGCCCGGCTGAAAATCTCATTATTTATGATAACATGAATGTACCCAGAGGATATTTTGATAAATAAAATTAACCAGGCACAAAATTTCTCATATTATGTGATGTCATTCATATATGTAATCTAAAAACTTTAGTTCAGGGAAGTACACAGCTAAATATTATTTAATAGTGGTTGGGTTGGAGGGATGAGGAAAAGAAGGAAATGAGGCCTAAGTAAAAACCTACTATTATTATGCTCCTAAATAGGTACAGTATTAAACCAACTTCTCATAACTTATCAGTATACCCATAGCTCAATGTGTTTTCCAACCTTCATCTGAGATTCTCCTGTTTGCAGTACATGGTGATTAGCACAGAGAACCACAGCTGACCAAAGTGCAGAAAATTTGAAACTACAGAAAGCTCAGCCCTAAGGTAACATATACACAACACATTCCCTCTCTTAGATCAGGGATAATTGAAGGAGACGGGGAGAAAGAGTGTATAAGCCAGGGATAGTAAAAGAGTGCAAGGAAGCAGCCTTTGGACACACAAGGGCAACTATATGTATGAATTCACATTGGTTCTAACAGCATGTACAAGATCTGTGTAAACTTAATTCAGACAAAATCCCAGATGGAGATTGGAGCAGGCCATGAAGTCTCAACACAAATGGAAAAGCTATTGGTAATTGATAGCTACTAGGGGAGCAGAGTCCATTTTCTTTAAGAGTACAGCACCTGGTACTCAACGATGCACCACAGCAAGCCCAAACATCCAAGTATATATGGGTAGTCAAAATCAGAATTGATGGATATCTTTTAAAAAGGACACAAAATTGGCTGAATAGTAAAAGGAAACTGGTTCTGTAAGAAGTTGGAGATAGCACAGTGAATATGATCAAAACACTGCATGAAATTCTGAAAGAACTAATAAAATATCTCAAAGTAATGTTTCATTTAATTTAAAATATAGTAAATGAAAATTATGATTAAATTTGTGTGAATATATTTGAAAAAAATAGAATAATTTATGTAAAGCCATAAAATTCAAAAAGTAACATAAGGAGCAATTTTAAAACCATGATTAGACAAGTAACAATTAAAACACTGAAATTATAATCAAAGATGCCTCATTATAAAACAACAACTCTAGGTTAAACTAAACTTCTGTTTTCAGTCATGACAGAATAATTGTCACTGAATTCTTGTCTTAACAGGAATATTTTTAAACTGAGAAAATAATAAAAGAGGTACACATTTTTAAGCCTTGCACAAAAAAATGGTACTATGATTTTCAGGAAATTGAAACATTCAAGACAAACCATATGTAGTGATTTAAAAAAAAAAAAGAGAATGACCCTATACACTCATATGTTCGAATATTTGCTCCACAGTTAGTGGAAGCCATTTGGGAGGAAATAAAATGTCAGCCTTGTTGGAGAAGGTGTGTCACTGGGGGTGGAGTTTGAGGTTTCAAAAGCCCAGGCTGTCTGTCTCTATCTATCTGCCGTGAGGTTGTGAATCAGATAAAAGTTTTCAGCTACCACTATAGCACCTTCTGCCATGCTTCCTGACATGATGATCATGATTTCACCCTCTGAAACTAAAGAAACCCCCGATAAAACATTCCTTCTGTAAAGCTGCTTTAAAATAGAAAGTACTAAGATAGAATTTTGTATCAAGAGTGGGGTATTGATATAAATGTCATGTTTTTTCGGAGAAATATGAGGAATTTTGTGATTTTAGACGAGAAAAGCAATTGAACACTGTAAGCAGTGCTTAACGGGACATTCTAGTAGACCTTGTAATACAGTTGTACTGAGAGTGTGTGGATCATGAAGCCGAGTTGAAGCAGTTTCAGAGGGAAACAACATTGGTAACTAGTCTAGCAATTCTTGTGATCTGTGGCAAAGAAGGCAGTGACTTTTGCCCCTTGTCTTAGGAATCTGCCTGAGGATAAATGGAAGAATTTTGGTCTTCAAAAACAGAGATTGAAAGAAAGCCTTATATTGATTGTGTGGCTTGCAGTTCACAGGTTTAGTCCATTTTCATCATGGTGGTACATGGTGGCATGCACACAAACACGGTTCTGAAGAAGGAACTGAAAGTTCTACATCTTGGTTCACAGACATCAGAAGAAGAAACTGTGCACCTGGTATAGCTTGACTGTATATGCAATCTCAAACTTGCCCTCAAAGTGAACACACTTCTTCCAACAAGTCTACAACTCCTAAGAGTGCCACTCCCTATGGGCCAAGCATTCAAATACATGAGTCTATGAGAGCCACACATATTAAAACCACCACAATAACTACATGATAATTTCATTTGATTTATAATATTAATACTTATAAATATGTGATTTTGTGTTTTAATGTTCATTCATAAAATGTGTTTAATAATTTCATACTTGCATATATTTTAAAATATTTTTAGATTATAATATCATTATATTCCTTTCTTCTTCCATTTCTTGCTTCTAACATTCCAGGTAAACTTGTTCTCTTTCAAATTCATGGCTTATTCTTTTTTTGGTACATCTATCTATCTATCTATCTATCTATCTATCTATCTATCTATCTATCTGTCTGTCTGTCTATCCATCTATCTACATACAGAGGATAATAGTGGTATAGTGGTATATATGAAAAAATACATTATACACACATACATACATACACACGTGTGTGTGTGTGTGTTTGTGTGTGTGTGTGTGTGTGTGTATATATATATATATATATATTGTGTGTGTGTGTGTGTGTGTGTGTGTGTGTGTGTGTGTGTGTGTGTGTAGCTGGAGTTTTTCTGTGTCCTGTCTGGCCAGTGGTCAGGACAAACCTCTCCCACTCTCATCCCCCAAGTAAAAACACAGAGGCTTATATTAATTGTAACTGCAAGGCCATGGCTCAAGCTTTTACCTAGCTAGCTCTATATCTTAAATTAGCCAATAACTATTAATCTATGTATTGCCACATGTTCCATAGCTTTACCTTTGTCCCATTACATGCTGCTCCTTGGATGGTGGGCTGACGTCTCTTGACTCAGCCTTCCTCTCCCCATAATTCTCCTTGTGTGCTTATCCCACCTATACTTCCTGCCTGACTACTGGTCAATTAGCATTTTATTTGACAACCAATCAGAGCAAAACATATTCACAGCATACAGAATTACAATTTTCTGATATGGGACAGAAGAAAACGAAAAAATTAAGGGACTATTCTATTGCCACTAATCTCAATTCTTTGGTTCTATTTTAATTATTTAAACTTTTCTTAAGGTATGAATTTTATATCAAAATTTATAAGACATATATGTATATTTAAAACTTTTGTTATGATACTAATGGTCATATAGAGTAATAATTAATTCTAGGGGGAAAAAGGGGCTTCATTTAGCTGCCGACACATGTTTTTGTTTTCGAGTCTCTATCAGTTTTCTGCATGGAATCATGCCAGTCTAAAGAAAGATTATGGGGCCCCACAGCAATGATTCCACATGGATAATAATAATAATATCACTAAGCTGACAAACATCACAAAAAGGTAAACTTTGGACTACAGAACTGCTCAGAACAATTTCAAGATGACTAGCTGAGATGATCCAGCCTCACAGACTACTCAAACAAGGACTTGAAACAAGCCATGCACTTTGGCATTATGCAGAGACTGAACAACAAATGATAAAGCTACCTCTCCTGGAACTTGACAATTAACCAAAAAAATTCCTTTTCAGGAACCCCTTAAGATGCCTTTGTCCGCAAACAGTAGGAAGCAATTTTAAGAACACAACACCCACATTCCCAAAGAGGTGGCATGGGGCAGGTGGGTTTTGGTCTTACTATGGGTTTCGGGTTTGGGACAGTTTTCATTGTTTAGGAGGGTTGGTTACAAGTTGTTGTTGTTAATAGTTAGGAAAAGGACTAAACTAAGGAGATTAGATTTAAGGTTCTCATTTAAAAAAGAGATGTAGAAATGATAGAATAAAGGAGAGATTATTGAATCTACTCTGAAAAGAAAAAAGAAAGGATATAGATATGATATAGATAAAAAGGTGGATTATTGAATCTACTTTTAAAAGACAACTACTAGTTTTAAATGCTTTATATTGGATTGGATTTTTATATATTGTATACAAATTATATGTATTGAGATTGATATTGTTACAAAATGCTGTATGTATATTTCTAATCTTGTTCAGGATATTGTGCTTATACAGTTCATTTAACAATGCAATGCAATTTGCTAATCCTTGAATGTTATTATTACCAACTATTAGGATATAAAGAAATGAAAGTTAGTAGTTAGTAATTACAATTGAACTTGTAGTCACATTAGGTGTTTTCAAGGTTAAGCAGAGATATATTTTAGAGAGCAGGTCTTCTTCAAACCCTTCAGAGGTCTACAGAATATGGCATTTAAAATGTTTTAATACTTAATTTTTTTTCTTTTTTATGACTATGAGGCATGTTGACTCCTGGCAGCACCAATCTACTTCAGAGAAGTTATGGGTATTGAAGAAACTGCATATGGAGTTAACTTTCATTGTGACAAAAGTTCGCCACTGGACAACAAAGTGTCCTCGAATCGACTGCTGACAAACAGGACAAAATAGACAGACAGGACACGAAACAAGTGTGGTTGTGGCTTTAGCAACAGGTATTCTCTGAGGCCAGGACAATATGGCACATCGCTGAAGTGGGCTTTACAATCTGGAAAAGGTACAGTGCCCCTTTATTTGAAGACAGCTGAACAGACAGTGGACCAATGGCTTCTGGTGTGCAGTGGAACAATAGCTGAAACAGTTATTCTTGAAAGAGTAACTAAGCTGACAGTGTCTAACCTCTCAATGGTAGACTGGAATTTACTAAAAGAGATGAAGCCACGCACAAGCTGAGAAAATGGGATGTGGAGAAGAATGGGATGCTGAGATAAAGCCACCCAAATGCCAAGAAGAATGGAAAGTTGAATTCCAAAAAACATCAACAATTTCCAGAATTTAAAATCCTGAATCATGACAGGACACTAGTGGAATTTAGCTGTTTCTGGTACGTGGACTGCTCTCACCCAATGTGAGGTTCAACTGTTGACCTTGTGTACATCCTACTTCACAAATGACTCTATCAGATATGCTAAGCCTATAGGCTGAAGATGATGCCCCAATGCTGCTGAGAAACCTCAGGTGACTGTCCAGGCAGCTGGCTGTTTCTGTCAACTCACATTTTTTTGGAAGCCGCTTGCATGCTCTTCCTGTTTTTTTAGGTAATATTATTTCCTTCTTGGGTCTCTGAGGGAGTTGAAGATTAGCTATAATGAGTTGAAGATTACATAGTTATAGTTAAAGACTAGATAGTTATAGTTTTCTTTGTTAAGAATTTCAGAAAATAAACTCACTAAAGTAGTGTAAATGCATAAATTTGAATAACATTATAAGATAGTTCTCTGTTAGTAATATAAGTTTGAATAGAAAGTGAATCAGGTACATTTTGGACTTACCAAAATAGGATAGATAATGGAATATTTTCTCTGAGTCTGTCAAATGCAAATAGACTAGACATTGTTTAGGTATTCATTGCTTGCATATATTGTATATAGTTTTTTTATTTTTTTTTTTGGTTTTTCGAGACAGGGTTTCTCGGTGTAGCTTTGCGCCTTTCCTGGAGCTCACTTGGTAGCCCAGGCTGGCCTCGAACTCACAGAAATCCGCCTGGCTCTGCCTCCCGAGTGCTGGGATTAAAGGCGTGCGCCACCAACGCCCGGCTGTATATAGTTATTGTACTTATTGTATATAGTTTTTCTTACATTAGTTATAACTTTTTTTCTCAAAAAAGGAGAGAGCCACAAAGACTGTGCCAGTATGCATAGGGTGACATGGGGGTCCCAGCATTGAGAGAAGTCAACACAATTCCTCATCCTAAGTCAGAAGCTATCAAAAATTGATGTTATTCACAAGTGAAAAAAATACTTTTTTCCAACAGAGTCTCACTGGGGATAAAAGTCACACTTAAGTGTTGTCCCTATGCCCAGTAGTAGATAGTCAACATGAAAAAAAAAACTCATTAACTCAATGACCTCTTTGGCAGTTCTTTGTTTCATAATGTTTAGTAAGGGCGTTTTAATTATATTTTATTATAATTATAATTGGTATTATCACCATCATTATTATCACCATCATTTCTGCATTCATTATTATTTCTGGATTTGTGTTATTATGAAATTCCTGTGTGTGAAAATGTATCTCTGTACTAGTATTTGGTTTTTTGTGCTTTTTCTTTGCTTCTTTGTCTGCTGTTTGTTTTGTCCTATTCTGAATTGTTTGTTTTTGCTTTATCATTATTCTTTATTTTTTTCATGACTGAACATTTATTTTTTTAAATATTTTATTATAGGATTTAATTTTACACATCAGCCACGGATTCCCATGTCCTCCCTCTCCCCAACCCTCCCAAAGCCCACCCCCCATTTCCATCTCCTCCAGGGCAAGGACTCCCCTAGGGATTCAGCTCAATCTGGTAAATTCATTCCAGGCAGGTCCAGTCTCCTCCTCCCTTCACCCAGGCTGAGCAAAGTGTCCCTGCAGAGGCCCCAGGTTCCAAACAGCCAGCTCATGCACTAAGGACAGGTCCCGGTCGCACTACCTAAGTGCCTCCCAAACAGATCAAGCTAGTCAACTGTCTCACTTATCCAGAGGGCCTGATCCAGTTGGGGACTCCTCAGCTATTGGTTCATAGTTCATGTGTTTGCACTAGTTTGGCTATTTGTTTCTGTGCTTTTTCCAATCTTGGTCTCAACAATTCTTGTTCATACAATCCCTCCACTTTCTCACCAATTGGTCTCTTAGAGCTCCACCTGGGGCCTGGCCATGGATCTCTGCATCTGCTTCCATCAGTCATTGGATGAGATTTCTAGCACAACAGTTAGGGTGTTTGGCCAGCCTATCACCAGAGTGGGTCAGTTCGGGCTTTCTCTCAACCATTGCCAGTAGTCTATTGTGGAGCTATCTTTGTGGATTTCTGGGGACCTCTCTAGCACTTTGCTTCTTCCTATTCCCATGGGGTCTTCATTTATCATGGTCTCTTTTTCCCTCCCTCCCTGTTCTTGATCCAGCTGGGATCTCCGGCTCCCCTAAGCTCTCTTTCCCTCGACCCTTGCCCTTCATTACCCCCCTCACATACAGTTTGCTCATGTAGATCTCATCCATTTCTCTGTCATTGGGAGATCCCTGTGTCATTCTTAAGGTCCTGTTTTCTAGGTAGCCTCCCTGGAGTTGTGAGTAGTAGTCTAGTCATCCTTGGTTTTACATCTAATATCCTACTATGAGTGAGTACATACCATGTTTCTCTTTCTGAGTCTGAGTTACCTCACTGAGGATGATTTTTTCTAGTTCGCCTACAAATCTCATGATGTCATTGTATTTCTCTGCTGAGTAGTACTCCATTGTGTATATGTAACACATTTTATTTAACCATTCTTCAGTTTAAGGGCATCTAGGTTGTTTCAAGTTTCCAGCTATTACAAAAAATGCTGATATGAACATAGCTGAGCATGTGGCCTGGTGGTATGATTGAGCATTCCTTGGGTATATGCCCAAGAGTGGTATAGCTGGGTCTTGGGGGAGATTGATTCCCAATTTTCTAAGAAAGCACCATATTGATTTCCAAAGTGGCTGTGCAAGCTTGCCTTCCCACCAACAGTGGAAGAGAATTCCCCTTGCTCCACATCCTCTCCAACATAAGCTGCCTTCAGTGTTTTTGATCTTAGCCATTATGACCAGTGTAAGGTGGTATCTCAGAGTCGTTTTGATTTGCATTTCCCTTATGATTAGGGATGTTGAGCAATTCCTTAAATGTCTTTCAGCCATTTGAGCTTTCTCTGTTGAGAATTCTCTGCTTAGCTCTATAGCCCATTTCTTAACTGGAGTGTTGGGCATTTTGATGCCTAATTTCTTCAGTTCTTTATATATTCTGGATATCCGTCCTCTGTCAGATGTGGGGTTGGTGAAGATCTTTTCCCATTCTCTAGGCTGTTGCTTTGTCTTGTTGACTGTGTCCTTTGCTCTACAAAAGCTTCTCAGTTTCAAGACATCCCATTGATTGATTGTTTCTCTCAGTGTTTCTGCTACTGGTGTTATATTTAGGAAGTGATCTCCTATGCCAATGC
>CABHPP010069338.1:0-10836 GCA_902168425.1 Peromyscus attwateri | reverse complement strand
CTTTATCCACTGCCTCTTGTTGGGAGGATTAATGCCATAAGTCACCAAACCCTGCCTCAGTGCTGAGTATTTATTATAGCCAATGGTAAGCACAGATACTATATAATCAATAAATCTGTTGAAAAGGAGATAGAATATTTTGTTTAGTAGGAAACTGCTGTGAACATATCCATGGAACCACCTGTAAAAAAAGATGGCTCTTCATGCTTAAGAAACAGAACATCCCCATGTACTTGTGGTGGAAATGTAAGTTTTGCAGAACATTTCCCAGGGTTCTCAATGTGACATGTTCCACATAGCTCTTAGCACAGAATGTCTTCTGTCTCAGAAAAGGCTGCATGACAGCCAAATAACTATTAAGAAATAGTACTTTCTAGCTTACTTGACATGGAAGACTGTTGTAAGGGAGATTGTCTTTAGTAAGAACTGTACCAAGTGTCAAATTGCACTTAGGTGCATCATATTCTTTTTCCGACACTATTTGCAGCATAATTTTATTAATTTTACAATAAATAATGAAATTTGAAAACATTGTTTTCCTGTTGAACTAACCAATCTTCACTAAATTACTGTTCAGAAATCCTTATAACAATGTCAAACTTCAAACGGGACTGAACAATAGTCACAATCTTTTCTCTCGCAGAAGCATACCCAAGATAAGTTTTATAGAAGCAATCTGAAAGAAGAAATTTTAAATGCATCCTGACATTGTAGTGAGTGTAATAGAACTATAACTATGGAGATTCTGACAAATATAATTGGACTAGAGTAAGTACAGGAAAGGTTCAATAAAATCAGCCATTTAAAAGAGGGTTTCAAAACATTATGTTGGTGGAAAACTTGCAAGTGTACAAATTAGGGTATATCCTTCAATTTCTATGTAAACATCATTCAAATGATATATGCAACACTGTAGATAAAAGTTTTCATCAATATTTGGAAACAGTTTTTGGCTCATGTTTTAAATCTTATTAGGTATCCAAGATTCCTTATTGAGAATAATATATGAGAAATCTGGGAAATGCTGCAGGAGATCCTTCACACTCAAGACATTTAAGAGGCTCCACAGTGGAGAGAAACCATACTAATGTACAGAATGTGGCAAGACATTTGCCTAGTTCTCCACTTTTAAAGATCATCAAATAATAAATCCTGGAGAGAAAATTTACAAATAAGAAGATGTGTCAATTACATTGTATAGTGCTCACATCTTCAAACCCACCACAGAATCCATTGAGGAGGAAATCTCTATATGTGTACAATATGAGAAATTATTTACCTACTTCTCATCTCTGTCAGATCAACACAGAATTTATACAAGGGAGAAAAAATACAGATATAAAGAATGTTGCAAGTCCAATGCCTTGAGCTCAGAGCTTATATTACTTAAGATTTATGTTGGTACAACACTTGATAGATACTCATTGTCCTACTGTTTATACATAGAAAATATTCTTTAAAATAAAAAGAATTGACTAGAGTATATTAAACATTGTTCATGTCTTACTCAATGTCAGAGAAAATAAAACAAGAAGACATACGTATAACTGAAATTTGGAAACATTTTACCAAGAAATACAACTTATATTCACCAAGCAGCTTCTTGGTAAATAAGCTACAGAGACAATAAAGTTTTGTACAGAATGATTTAGAAATTATTTTTTTAAATGGTACAAATTCATGTGAAAAATGACTAAAGCAAAATGATTTAAAATATAAGGACTTAAAACCAAGTAAAAGTATTTATAAACATCAATAAGCTAGGATATTAGTGTTTGTGTTATATTCTACATGAAGATTATTTTGTTCATAGTATTTGCAATTTTAACTAAGTGCATATTATGAAAAGTTTTCACATTAAATTATTCCCTTGACTAAATTCCCAATAAATGTATTAATATCTTGTGTTCAGTACCAGCTGCCTTGGCATGATAAGTAATCATTTTGTGTTAAAAGATGTAATTAATATCATCTACTCCATGGATCCTAATACAAAGTAAAATATGTTTATTTCTTAGTACATTGTTTTACATAAATTCTAACATAGAAATCAGTAAATGTGTATCTGGGGAGCAAAAGAACATTGGAATTTGTGGAGGAATGAACGAGTTTCTTTTGTGTACAGGAAAAACATCCATGTCAGAGAGCACACACTCAGGCCCATGAGAAATTTGTAAAACAAACCACTTCAGGCTCAGCAGAATGAGAAAGCCTCCTGCACTGAATGTAGATATTGATAGTGTTCAGAAAATATTGACCCCAGCCTTCTCCAATAGTGGTTTAAGCCTCAGGAGTGCTCCCCTACAGAGACTGTTCCTCCTGATATGATTCAAACCTGCCCCCTTATTTAGTTGGATAGAATGACCCCTCTACCTGTAGGTATTATCCCTCAAACATTGTTCATCTCTTTGTAATGAATAGGCAAAGATTCCTGATGATGTTGTTTCTCCATCAGAGGGAAGGATGCACCAAATTCCAGCTATTTTGTGTGTCCATTTTTCTGTTCAAATATTTTTTCTTATGACATTATCAGCTAACTCACACATTTAATCCCACCACTGGAGAGGCAGAGACAAGCTATTCTCTGTGATTTCGCAGCCACTTTGTTGTATACAGAGAGTTCCAGGACAGCCAAGTTGATGACACAGAAAATCCGTCTCTTCAAAAACTAAAATAAAAAATAAAGTTAATTATACTACAAAAGTCATTATAATAAACAAGATCATGGGAGACAATGGGAAAAATCACTGAAGAGGCATGGATTGCCCTCATGCTTCTTGGCCACAAACACTTAGGTTTTTCTGTCTGATGAAATACTTTTATCTGCATCTACTCCGCAGATTTTGTTTGTCATTCTCAATGGGAGGATCAATGTTATTTTAATCATCCATTAGAGAGAAAGAGAATGTGTGGGTCCTTGAGGGTCCTTAAGGCTTCTGAATAACACCTGTGCTCAGCCTCCATTTGAAATGTCTAGCTAGCTCTGCTGGGTGTATCAGGTTAATTCAATCACATTCCCACCTCTATACTGAAGCCCTTCATGATGCTGGTCTGAATGCATGAAAGGAGAACCTTCAGCTTGGTCTGCCTCTGAGAGCCTGTAGCGCTCTGTATCTTGGCTCTCCTATAGAACAGGGAATGAGGATTGTGATCCTTGCCTTTCAGTCTCTGTTTGTGGTAGCAAGAATAGGGTGCTGTTGGGGTTTTGAAATCTGAAATATTATCAGGAAGGTGAAATTTTTATACAAAGTTTCCTGAGAGGATCCACATGGAAGAGAAAAGAGAGATGACATATTTTCAGGTAAGTATATAGATGGAGATGAGATATGTTGACTGATGTTACAGCAATGCTTCATTTGCAGTAGCCCCTAATGTTTAATTTACCCCCTAGATTTTACAAGGCTTTCTTTTTCTTTTTCTCAAGTGGTTTTGAAGGTAAACAGTTTAAATGCATGTGAAAGATGTGTGTTAATACACTTTTCACAGCTCTCCCACTATTTCAGTTTTTTCTGGATAAATTTTTTCAATTAATGCATGATTTAGACTTTTTTTTGATATTACACACAAACATGTACACTCACTTCCTACTTAGGATGTAATTGAGTCATATGACTCAGTGAGAAAAGACTTATGTTCCATGATCCTTCCTCACAGTGATCAAATTTTCATTAGATAAAAGTCAAAGAAAGAGGCACACACATACACACACACACACACAAAACCCAGGATGGAATGTCTGCATTGCCAAAAATAATGTTTAAAATAGAATTTCTATAAAAGACATACTGTGTCATATACTACGATGAAGTATTTAAATGTGATAAAACTTCCAAATGCAATTCATCAGGCATTATCCTAATAGGAGTGTTTTCTTCTTCTGGGTTGTTGTTGTTGCTTGATTTGTTTTTTTTTTTTACTAGATTTAAAGAGTCTATTCAATTGTTTCTCTTTGTTAACTACAAACCTCCTAGTGAACTTGCAATGCCCTTCGGTTGTGCTGATACCTGCTACCAATTTCTCCCATGGGGGCTGATGCTGATTTTCTTGTCCTGGCTGAGGAGTGTCACACTTGCCTTCATCACTTGGAGTTCACAATTTTCTCTTTAGCAGTAGTAACAGTTTTGAGGAAATTTGCAGAGGAATATGCAAATTTAATCAGATTTAATGGAGAAACTGGAGTGTCTCTTCAGGAATCATCTTTACTCCCTTGTGACACAGGAGGAAAGTTCCAACACTCTGAATCTGCACTCTAGCTGTTAAAGGCAGAGATGTTGAAGCAGGCCCAAGTTCTATAACTTTACATGTGTATAGCTTACTCATGCCTGCAATGTGCCTTTGATCAAATCCCATCCAAGATGAGAAACATTCTTTATGAAGGCATATCTTCTAATCTTTGCTAAAGAGATCCACCTCCTAAGAGAAGAGCATTCAAATAAATGAGCTTATGGGGGTCATTCAGTGGGAACACAACCCACTCAAAGGAAATTAGCTATGCCTTTAATTGGTCCTTTCATTTGATACAATGTGGAAATCTATCCACAAAGACAAGGCAGTGCCACTTATGTAGGTCATGTCCACTCAAACTGGGTTTTATACAAGTACATGCATATAGTTAAGAATATTTCTAGGATTGGGAGAGGGAGGCTGGAGGGACAGGAAGAGGGAAGAGTTGGATCTTTGATTGATATGTAAAATGAAAAAATCTTAATAAAAAACAATACTTCTATTGTGCTAGATTTATATTTGTGCCTAGAGTCATTATCCTTCCACATAGTTTCTGAACTCTCCTACTCTCCCATCACTCATAAGATGTGTAAAAATTACAAACCTTAAAATATATTGTGCTATCACTAAGTGTTTGTTGATGAGAGGGTTGTTTTCAATATCCTTCTCTTTCTGTGAAGTACCATGCTCCAAATTGCTTCTGGTCAAGAATCAGTTTACAATAGCAGTTCACATAAGAAAATCCGGATTTTTTTCCATTATAAAACCAGTATGTAGTCTCCTAAAGGGTTTAGTAATATTAGATATTCATTTGAATTTGGATATGACTGTGGAGCATAAATCATTCCTTTTAGCTCCAATGCACTGATTCACTGATACATTCATAGGAATATCTAGTTTTAGAAATAATTAGCTTCAAGCTTACATGTCACATTTCAAGTTCTCCATCTGCTCTGATGGTATCATATGCCTATGTATTGTGTGTGTTCTGCATTAGACCTTGCCTCATAATAGCAGCAATTCCAAACATTTCTTTTGCTATTTTAATTACTTAACTTTCCCAACCTGACTAGAGCTTCCCCTCCCTTGCTCCTCTCCTTCCAGTCCCTTCCTCTTACCATCCCTCTGCCTATCACCATTACTCCTTCTCCTTTTGATTCAGAAAATTGGAGGCACTACTTGTATTTTAGCCAGCCATGACATACTAAGATGCTGTAAGACTAGAAACCTCCACTCCTAATAAGGCTGAACAAGGCAACCAAGTATTAGAAAAGAATATGAAAAGCAGGAAACAGATTCAGAGACAACTTCTGCTCCCACTGTTAAGAGTCCCACAAGAAAAAAAAAGCCTCAAAACTGTTACATACGTGTAGAGAGCCTAGGTCAATCCCATGTAAGTTCTCTGTTGCTTCAGTCTCTGTGAGCCCCTATGAGTCCATTTTCCTTGATTTTGAATCTAAACTATATCTTTTTTATAGTTCAACTTGGGAAGGAAAAGTAAGAGAGGGATCCCTTTCTTGTCATGATATCACTAGAGAAATGGACATATAGGAATTCTGGAATGCATTTGAAATCAAGTTCCTCTTCTTGCTGTGAAATCTACTGTTCTTCGATATTCCTTTTCAGATGATAGATAAAGGCCTCATCATACTTGTATATCTGGTATATGTTCATCTGTCTCTCTCTGCCAGAGTTGTAGGGATGAAAATTGCCTTCATTTAGCTTCATGCTGGTCTTCCCTAAGAATCAAAAAGCTAAAATTTCAGTGTATTCCATTCTGGATTTCTCCTTTATTGCTGATTCATGCCTCTCTATTCATCATGTCACAAGCACTTACTTCAAACCATCCTCCCTCTAACAAACAATCTATTCAAATATGTATCAATTACTGACTAGAGAATGTTTTATATTTAACTAATTTTTCTCTGTGCCATTAAAGAATTACATAAATGGACATAAGTCAGAACAGTATTATTTTTTCTGAACCTGTTGATTTTCAAGGATGTGGACATAGACTTCACCCTGGAGGAATTGGGTTGCCTGGACTCTGCTGAGAGGCCTTTGCCTGGCAAAGATGAGTTGAAGAACTACACCAACCTGGTCTCTACAGGTAAGATTATATATTTTTTACTTGATTAGTAGTTTATCCCTAAGATTTCTATCAAGTGTTATTAGAGGACACACATATTTTGTGTTAATGAGTCTTACATGTCTTTTTTCAAATACTTGAATTTTGGTATATAACACCCATTTATGTAACTCATTCTTTTTTTTATATCCATTCTCCTGCACATGATATAATTCTTACAATCTCCCAGGCAGAACTCCAGGAGTCCAATTAGCGAGAAAGAGGAGGGTCTATATGAGCGAGAATTGTTGAGACCAAGGTTGGATAAAGCACAGGGACAAATAGCCAAGTGAATGGAAACACATGAACAATCTTGTATTATACGTTGCTGCAAGCAATGTATACCCATCTTAACATGATGTTCCCTGCTTGTATTTCTGTTTTGTTGTAATTGAAATAAATATACAGAGAGAGAAAACTGAAAAAGCACTCAATATTTTAAAGCATTTTTAACAAGGCATTTATAATGAGGAAGTCAAATATGAGTCTTCCATTATTTTCCTCTTACTCTGAATTTAATGCTGTGTTAGGACTCTAACTGTACTGGATCATGTAAAGACAGTGTCATATGTCTCTTCTAATGCACAGGACATTATGTGTCAACACAAGAGCGCTTCATCAACCTTGACCAAAGCAAACATTCCTGAAATGAGGTCATAGAGCAGACAGGATTTGAAGATCCTGGTAAGTTGGAATGAAGCACTGACATGGGCCATGGGTTCACAGCAAGGCAAATTCAGTCCTGCAGTGACTGAGGCCAGCTAGTTAGTAAAAAGTATTATAATGTCCTCAATGTGCTTCCCAAGATGTGTGTTAGATGATCTTAGCCTGTTCACATATGAATAGTGTTGATTTGAACTTTAGAAATTCGGTATAAGCTTGGAAATGAATAAGAGGGCCTATTTATGCCCATCTGCATTTTTCTATTTGGCAGCAATGGAGATGGTATTAAATTATTATGGTTGCTGTATTAAAATAAATCTGGAAATGAAGTAATATAGACCAACGAAGATTTTTTTCTATTTAGAAAATTTTAAATTTTCCATTTAGAAAATTTCTATTTAGAAAACTTAGAAAATCTTCATGATTTCATGAATTGCCACAATACATCCAAGATAACTATCCAATTCTACAAGCAACCATCAGTAATTACATTGTCTGAAATTGATCAGAGTCCAAACCAGTATTAGAGTTGTGCTTTAATCCTTAAGAAATAGGGAATTTTAATTTTAATTGCTTTGAGGCCAAATAGGTTACACAGAGACATTTCATGTTGTTCTAATTGACTGAGAATTTTCTTGTGTTCTATTATGATGTCTATTTTAGAGGGTCTACCATGGGTTGAGCTGTAGAATGCATATTCTTTGATATATGTATGGGATATTCTATAGATAACCCTTCTCGCTACTTGATGTATAATTTCTTTTGATATTTGTATTTACCTACTTACTTTTTTGTCCCTATCACCTGTATATATAACAGAGTGCTGTGCTGAAATCATGTTATATTACTGTTTTTTGTTAATCTAATTATTATGTATTTTTAGAAACAGTCTGTATATTAATTTACTGTATATACACTTGGGGTAGTAATATCATCTTGATTGATTATTGAATTAACTGAGATGTTAATTCCTTCTTTATTATTTTTCTTATAAATTTTCTTGTAAAGTCCATTTCATCAGATAAGAGGGTAACAACACCTACTTGTTTCCCATTTATTAGAAAAAAATGTTTCATCCTTTCATTTTATGACAGTTCCTATCTTTAGAGCTGAGTTTTTTGGAAGTAATAGAAAGATTGGTTTCATTTTTTTTATCCTTCCATGTAACATGGGTCATTTGATTGTAGAATTGATGCCATTATTATTTCAAGTTATTCTAGAAATGTATTTGTAGTATAAACTTTTTAAATGTATTTTACTCTTGATTTTTTTGCATTTGTTTTTATTCACATTCTTATTTGTACTCTGTGTTTTAGTAGTTACAGATTATTTTATTTACTTTCTCTTCTCTCTGAGTTATGCTTATTTCTCTTTTTTCTCTCACTTTTAAAACAGTTTTAAATTCTAGTTTGATCACATACTTCCTCTTTCCTACTTCCCCCTACAAACTCTCCCTCTTCCAACCAACTGGACTTTAAGTTGCTTTCTGAATAAAACAAACAAAAACCCAATTCAACAACAATGGTTCCCAAACCAAGGAAACAAAATAAAACCTACACAGACAAACAAAGAAAAAAAAACACCATCATTTAACCAAGTAAAAGAACACAAAAAACACATGTGAGGTGCATTATATTTTTGGTCAAATACTTGTGAACATGAGAGCAGTCCTGGAGTGTTTGGTAGACTGAGTATCACTCTATTCGAGAAAAGCTATATTGTGTCTCAGCTGGTTAAGTGTCAGTTCACTTGTTCACACTTGAAATAGTGGTTTGGTTTAATTCAATCTTTAATTTTCTAAATGTAATAAAATAAGTTGTAATAAGATAAAACAAAACTTAACATATTGAAGTTTTACAAGATCAAACAACAGAACAAATGGAGTCAAAGGATAGGCATAATAATCAGAAATCAAGTCATTGTCATGCTCAGGAATCCCATAAAACCATTAAACTGGAAGCCACAGTTTATACACAGAAATCTTGTACAAACCTGTGCAGTCCCTGTGCTTGCTGCTTCATTCTCTCTGAGATCATATGAAATCCCTCCATGTTAATTTAGAAGTCCTTGTTTTCTTGGTTCCTTCCATCCCTGTGGCTCTTACACAGTTTTCACCTCCACTTCGGCAAGTTTACCTGAGCTATGGGGAGGAGGTATAGAGAGAAAGATCTCATTTAGAGCTGAGTGTTCAAGATCTCTGCATCATTGTAGAATGCCTGGGAGTGTATACACACACACACACACACACACACACACACACACACACACACACATATTCTTTTTTTGAGTCCGGGTTTCTCTGTATAGCTTTGAGCCTTTCCTGGAACTCGCTTTGGAGACCAGGCTGGCCTCCAACTCACAGAGATCCACCTGCCTTCCCCTCCCAAGTGCTGGAATTAAAGGCATGCGCCACCACCACCTGGCATGTCTATATATTTTTGTATATTCTTTAGGAGAAACCCTCCATGATGATATGTGAATAACATGCTGATCTATGAGTATTGCAGGATATCATGATGAGTCATATTATCACTACATTTTTTTTCTCTTTTAGACAGGTTATGGTGATATTTTCTTTGTACCAAAATGTTATTTGTATGTTAATAAATAAAGTTGCCTGGGGGTCAGAGCTATTAGCAAGCCATAGGAAAGCAGGGCAGTGGTGGTGTACATTTGAGCTAGGTAAGTCTCTGTGTGTCCAGGGATATAGCCAGCATTGGATACACATGCCTTTAATCTCATTACCAACCATAGAACACCTGGAGGTCTATACAGACAGGCTGTAATGAGGCAGTCCTGTGGTTGGGTTTACAACCAATGAGAAGGCAGAACAGAGACTATATAAAGACTTTAACACAGGAAGTACCAGCTCCTTCGGAGAGGTAGGACCACTGCAGGAGGAAAGGTAAGGTTTTGGCTCTTAGCTCTGACCTCTTGGCTTTCTTCTTTGCATTGGTTCTGTGTTTCTTATTTATACGACGGTTGGTTACATCTACAATTGGCGCCCAACGTGACGAGAATCCATTAAAAACTGCTTGGCTTGGCTTGGCCGCGGGTCCGGTTTCCGGCCTGAGTGGCCCGGCTCCCTAGCTCGGGCCTAGGTCTGACTGACCTGCAGCTGTTGCTACTTGCTTAAAGCTAGTGTTACAAACAAGTCAGGCCTGCCCTGCTGAACAGGCCTGCCCTGCTGAACAGCTAAAGCTTGACTTGGCTCAAGCGGCTACGGCTTTTTTGCTCGCTCTCTCTCTCTCCATCTCTCTCTGGATTCACACCTTGAACACCAGGTGGCTGTTTTGAAATTCCCTCGAATTTCTACTGTTCTACGAAGACTTGGTAAGTCAATTAACATCTCTATTTAAAAGAGAATTTTTTTCTACATTAAAAAAAATGGGCTTTATGTGTACGTTGGAAGAAAATTGGGCTTTGCTTGAAATTTTAGGCACTCTGACAATGAAACAACTATATGAGAATATTAATATTGATCGAATTATGCACTTTATTACTTTTCTCATCCTCATTGTACTATTTAAAAAGATAGTCAATTTAAGTGCCAGGATAACAGTCTTAGAAAAACCTTTAAAAATGAATTATAGAGAAATTCAAATTCAGACAGACGAAATTAACAGTGAAGTTGTTTCAAAATTGGATCATAAGGTTACAAAAAGAAAACCTGTTTTCACACAATCACCCTTAATTTATCCGGTAACCGTACAGCAGTTACCTGGTGAAGAGGATGAACAAAATGTTTGGATTCCAATCGAAATGTTAGACTTACGAAGATTTAAGGAGGCAATAGCATCTTATGGCATGCATTCTCCATA
>CABHPP010069333.1:0-12128 GCA_902168425.1 Peromyscus attwateri | reverse complement strand
TGGAGCTAGAGTTCCAGGTGGTCAGAAGGCACCTGATGCAGGTGTTGGGAACCAAACTCTGGTCTTCTGAAAGATCAGCAAGCACGCTTAACCACTGACCCATCTCTCCAACTACAGCATAAGCTTACTTAATACAATACACGTCATATGTATGAGTACAACTTTCTTATACAATCTTTAATTATTTTAACTGTAGGCTATTTCTCACCTAGCATTAGATTCTTTCTGTAAAATCCAAAGATCACCTTCAGTTAACAGTGTTCTCTAAAGGGAACACTTGGACTCTTTACACTCCCCACGTGGATTTGTTCCAGTAACTGTTTAGCCTCAAAACAACTGCAACTACATAAGCTGACACCAGAGACCCATAAAGCATAGCACCTGGGGGGAAAGTTCTTCAGTAGCATAAAGATTCGGCCCTGGTCTACCAACTTCCGGTCCAGAATGGCCACACAACGGGGGAGCACGCTGCTGCCTGAGAAAAGAAATGAGGCGATCAGAAGAGGAAAAGGAGGCTAGTGCCAAGAGAAGTCCCCGCCTTGCTCCTCCCGCCCCACAGGGTTTACCCGAGGTCAAGGCAGATTTTTTTTTTTTTTACACAGGAGAGGGGAGGAGAATTTTAAAAAGAAGAAACTAAAATCCCAGAGGGTACAAACAGCTGTGCTGAGCAGGGCAGAAAACAAAATCTGACAGACCGGACACAGGCAGAGGCAAGCGGGCCGGCCCCCTCTGGAGTTCAAAGCCCCGCTGCACAGCCCGCGTGTGAATTTGGACAAGTTAGTTAACTGCTACGCCTTGCTTTTTCCATCTGGCAAATGAACAGCATACCACCCGACCCAACTGTCAGGGCTGCAGGGAGGGCAGGGGTCTCCATAGCACGCCCAGGACACCGTGGAGTGCACAGCGCTCAGTCCCACCACACGTGGCTGCTGTCAGCGAGCGGTCCCCAGAGCCAGCTGCTCGCGGAGCGCCCTGCTGCCTCGGTTTCCCTGGGAGTCTGAGACGACAGCCCTGCCGGGGCTTCCACCGCAGGCGGGTCCCGCGGGCATTCACGTGCCTACCCATCCCGGAGCCCGGCCCACTTCACGGGGAACCCGGAGTCCGCCCGGGACACTTGCAAAGCCTCGGGCGAGCCCGGGCAGAGGGGCACCCACGCACCTGTCCCCGCGCTCGGGCCCAGCGGCGTCCCGCAGCCGCAGCCCGCACCACGCTCTGTTCCACCAGCCCCGCAGCTCGCGCCTGGGCGCCCGCAGCTGCCAGCGAGTCAGCTCTGCGCCTGCTGCAGCGGCGCGCGGCGATGACGCAAGCGGCGCGCGGCAGTGATGTCAGGGGCTGCCGGCCGCCGGGCCTTGCATAATGCGCTTGGATGAAGGGTGCGCTGCGTACGCCGAGCATGGGGAGTGAACCTAGTGGTTACACTGCTCCTGCTGCATGCTTCGTGCGACGGTCGGCGGGTCGGTCGGTCTGTCTGTCTGTCTGTCATCTTCCTTGTGTGACTCACCAGACCCTGCGGTGGAGTGTACGTGGGCTGGTGTGGGTTTAGGTACCTAAGCGTGATCTTGCCCTTTTATGAGATGTGTGAGAGTAAACTGAAGCTGTTAACAATGTGGAGGCAGGGGTTGCAAAAGGCAACGTTGTGAAATTTCTGTGAGTGGCTGAGCCTCACAGGGAAAAAAAAATGAAGACTGGACAAGGTAAGGCTTGAAAGATACAAAGCCTCCAAGGCAGGAAGAGTCAGCTTTTTTCCTTTGAGCTACATTGCGCAAAATAGTATGTGCGGTGACTGTGCTAAATGGCCATGTTCTGCCTTCCTAGGGGTGTTAAAATGTACATTTCAAATGTTCTCACCACAAAAACTGCTAAGTGTTTGAAATAATGGTATGCTAATTAGCTCAATTTAGTTACTTTGCATTGTACTCAGAAATCATTAACAGCACTTTAGTTCATATGTGTGTGTATAAACTTATGTATGAATTTACAGTTAAAAATGTCTTTTTTAAAACAGCCCGAAAAAGTCCCGATCAAACTTTACCTCCCTTGAGCCATTTGAACAAAGCAGCACTGGGCAGGAAGGGGCTCTTTTGCAATATTTGTCAAAGCTATTGACAAGGCCGATGGTTATCAAAAGCATTAGCAGTTTAAAGCGAAAACGATATACCACTCAGCACACATGAACTAGAATCTGGGAACACAGATAATTAAGACATGGTCTCTGTTCTCAGGTCACTGCTGTTGGTTCTTGTCCATCTTGCATGCTCTCACCCTAGTCCTCTGCTCACATACATCTTGGTGCACAAATAACCCAATAAAAACTTACCCAGAACTCCCTAGTATTGAAATCCCTGGGCCAGGCACCTCAGGCAGGCCTACAACAGAGAGGCCTCTCTTTTCCCACTCTTCCTCAGCAGTTGTCCCTACCATGGTCCTGAGACATGCTCTGCCATGCATATTATGCTCATGGCACTCCTCCCAGCACTCTACAGTCCCTAACCCAGTTCTCCAGGCCTTCCCTGTTCACTCTGGTCCCCAATTATCACGTTCTTCTGTGACATCTCAAAGATTAACCATAGCACCATGACTCCGGTCCTCATCAGTCTATGTCAGAATTCCACAAGGTTACAAACTCATGATGGCAGTGCTCTGCACCAGAGTCCTAATCAATGCTCAATGCCATGTTATAATAAGCAACCCGTAAATATTTGAAGCGGAAGCATGAGAAAAACAAGACTTTTTTTTTTTTTTTTTTTTTTTGTTTTTTTGAGACAGGGTTTCTCTGTGTAGTTTTGTGCCTTTCCTGGAACTCACTTGGTAGACCAGGCTGGCCTTGAACTCACAGAGATCCACCTGCCTCTGCCTCCCGAGTGCTGGGATTAAAGGCGTGCACCACCACCACCGCCGCCGCCGCCCAGCAAAACAAGACTTTTCTTAACTTGAACTTTCTACCTCTCTCTATAAACCCATCCTAAAAAGCAAATATTCTCTTCTGGGAAACAACCCCAGAGAATGGAAGAGGATGTTCATAGAATAAGCAATACAGACCTTCTTGAAGTCAGAGACCCTGCCTTTATTTAGCTTCACATGTACCTTAGCAAAAAAACAAACACACTTCACCAAAGTTCTGGAGCACTGTATATTGGCTACAAAGAGTGATTCTTATCCCAAAACATGAAATTTTGTGCATAGGATACTGGGCCCTAACAACAAAACAAACAACATGGAAGGAAAAAAAATAAAAGCCTTAGGGTGATGAAGAAAACAACATGAAACAAAGTAGAAAGACTGATAGAAATTCTAAAATGTAAGTCATAGGGAAAATGTCTTACATAAAACTCGTTTGTAGGGACTCCTCTTGCACAAGGGTTACTGTATGTGTAAATGTGAGTTGCCATGCCAAGAAGTTCAGGTTACTTAATGAAAATTGTTTTGGAAACCGGTGACACCCTAAGCAATCTCTTTTATCAACAGAGTGAATTATAGTCACCAGTCCAGCCTGTCAAGATGGAGCAATGAGTGAATCCACTGCCTGATTTAACACAACAAAAAGCAAACAGGCAGGGATAAAGCAATGATATTCACACATCAGACATCGTGTACCTGAGACTGACAGTTTAGGGGGAGGGAAGCAAGTGAGCTGAGCCCTATAATTACGTTGGTTTATCACCTAGAAAGAGTCATCAGGCTTCAATACAAAAAGGAGGAACTCGAGGAGGTTTAGGTATTCTATAAATTGAGGAGCTAGAACTGAGACACTATGGGTGTTGGAGCTGGAGCAGAACACCAGAGAGGAGAAAGCCGTGTGGCACAGGGAGCCGTGAAGACCTGAAGACCTCAGTCCAGTCTTGAGCTAATTCACCTACACATGTCAGGAAGCTATCCACTTCCAGGGAAGAACACAGAAACATATGAAGAGTGGAGAGAGCACTCCTTGTGGCTTGCACAAGATGGAGAATTATTCTTGTTCCTACAAGTCAGAGTTAAAAGATTCTCGGTGGTCATACGAGACTGTAAAATGCCTGATCTTCAGAGTCTGAAAACCCCATAATTCCTGATATAAATGATCTCACCTCAGTAGCAGAGCAAAACTAGCCTTACAATAAAGTCTATTATGGTCCTATCTAACACATCTTAAAAAACAAGATCCACCCCCAGTCCCCTTGTCAATTGCTTTAAAAAAAAATGTATCTTAGAATAATGCATGAGAATACTCACAGGGAATAAAAAATATCCCGTACCCTGTACCTCACAGTGAAATTCTCAGTGTTGTTAAATTGAAATTATTAGGTATGCAAAAAAGAAGAAGAAAGAAAGACAGATGGGAAAGAGAAATGCACACCAGAAATGGGGAAACCCATAAATTGAAAATCTTAGAGATAATAGGTTAATAGCAAGTAGAGTAGAAACATGTAAAAAAAATTTTAAGCCAAAACTAGACTGGAAGAGAGAATATAGCTCAGTTGGTTGATTGCTTGCCTAGGTAGCATGCATGAAGTCATGTATTCCATACATAGCACAACCGCAACATAAGAGCAGGTGTGCTCTTTAATTCCAGCACTTAGGAAGTAGAAGCAAAGGATCAGAGTTCAAAATCATCCTCCAGTATAAGATGAGTTCAATGCCTGCTGAGCTACAAGAGACTCTGTCTCAAAAAAATCCAAAGCAAACACGTTATGAAATCATTGAGATTTTTAAAAAACATATAAGCACATACGCACTTGTGATGAATTAACAACAGATTAAATGTTACTGGAAAATAAAATGAATTACTGTAGAACACTGTGTCAGACAGAACTGCACAGAGTGCAGCACTGAGGAACTGGAAATTAATAATGAATACGGCATCAAGGACTTCAGGCACATGCGACTGGTGTCCCTGAAGGAAAGGAGAAAGGTAAACACTAAAAGAATTCATCTCTAGAAGATGCAGGCTATAAGAAATGGTACTGGCTTCCAAACAAAAAGTAAAATGCTGTAGATTGAAATCTGAATCTACACAAAGGTACTACAAGACTTAAGGACCCCCAAGGAATGTTCTTACTAAAATCTCCTTAAAAGATAATGACTACTTACTATAAAAATAAAAGCAATATACTGTGGAGTTTATAGCATGTAGAACTAACATGTATGACAGCAGCAGGGAGTCCAACCCCACAAAGACAGAAGGTCACAGAGAAGGGCCCAGAACCCAAGGCTTTCTCACTAGACTCCATAGTTTGTCCAAGATTTGCACTGCCTATTTAATGGTCCGTCTCCAAAAGGCTTCCCCTGGTGATCAGAAGGAGCCGAGTCTATTTGTTTCAGTTGTTACTGATCCACCTACACATGTCCACTTCTCCAAACGAGAATAGTATTAGCTGACTTTTCAAAATACACTCATGCAGGAACCATGGCATCCCTTGATCTAAAATATCACAATTATCCTAGAAAATTCTAGTCAGAGAAATCAGTTGAGCAATGAAGAGACTGCTTTTTTCTTATCATCTGCTTTTCTCCAGGCTCCTTTTGGTTATTTAATTATTCAGTAACTGTTTACAAAGCCTCTCCTTTACGCCAGGCACTCTGCTGCAAACACAGCTTTAACAAGACAGTGTCGTCTCTTCTCTAGAGTGGAGAGTCTGGTATACTTACTCAACTCCTGTTAGTAATTGCTCCCCAAAAGATTCAAAGCTCCGCTTGAACTGTGGCTTGTGGCTTCTAGGATTCTCTTAGTTGCTCTCCCTGAGAGAGCTGCTGGTCTAGCATCTATCTGTCCTTTCACTCTGATTTTGTTCAGGGTGATCTTTTGCCAAGGCTCTGAGAAAAGAATGAAACGAGGTGTCTAAGCCAATTATGATAATCTCATTCCCGAATATTGCAACTGTTGCTGCAGCCAAGATGGTCACATGACTTAGTCCAGGGCAATGTGACCTAAGAGAAAAGCAACTGTGAGGATTGCCCAGCTTTGCTCTCCCAGTTAAAGGGACATAGCAGGCATTGCTGCTTCCCTGCTTCCCCCTCGAGTCCAGCTATCTCGGTTTTGTCAGATCCCCATCTATTTAAACCACTAACATTTGGCAGAATTCTGTTCCTCTCAGGCAAAGGCACATTTGCTTTGACTTTACTCATGGGCAGTTCTTGCTGCTAGAATGACTCACGTGAAAGAATAAACATATAAAAGAGAAGGACTTTAGAAATCAGCCTTACCAGCCCAGCAGGCTGCGGGCTGGCCGTGGAAGGCGTGGGCTGTATCTTTTAGAGACCACCTCAGGCTATAGGGGATTGAACATCCTTGACTCACTTGGGACACATTCATAGCACTACAGGGACCTCACTGTCACTGAAAGTTGCTTCATAGGTGAATGGATAAGTAGATTAAGCTCCAAAGAAACTCAAAGGAGGATTTGAGTTAAGTATGGTGCTGGCTGAAAACAGCTATAACTACATGATACCTTTGGACTGATATGCCCATCGTATCTTTATTGGTTTAAATAATAACACTTCATATCTGAACAGTTCAGTGCAGCAAATAATGACCGATCTCACTCCTAGAAAATTCAGGATCCTCCAAAATGCTACACCATGAAAAGTGGTTCCAGCCAACAGCCCCAAACCACTTACTCAGCCTTAAGTGAGACTTTCTTCCAAGTTTTGAAATGGAAGAGCAATGGCTGATGGTAGTGTAAACTTCTGGCTTAGGTGTTGGGCATTGGGCCTCAGTTTAAGAAAGAAAAGACAGATCGAGGCAAACAAAAGTCCCCAATACTGAAGCTAACTTTAGTGAAAGATAATGTTCTAAGAATGCACCAAGGCCAGCATTAATGAATGCATAAGCCGAGGTGGGGGAGAGTCCACATGACAGTCTTTCAGGATGGCCTTCAATTCCACCAGGAATGGTCAGACTTCCAGGAAACCTGTCCTGGCATGGCCTAGTGTCTAGCTGATAGAGTGAGGGGCAAGGCTGAACTTTTCAAGAAGAAAACAAGGCAGAAACTAGGTTGATTCCAGACCAGCAGCCTCTAGCTGTGCCTCAGGGTAGTGAATTAGTTTGAAAAGAGAAACTGTTTATAGGTGAACTGGGTGAGCACTCAGCTAATAGAGAAATTAGCGTGTGTGTCTTTAAAAAGCCAAGCTATCTCACTCTTGTGGAATGGAAGCTATTTCCTCTCTGCTCTCGAGTGTAACCAGACTTAGCTGTGTAGGTCCTACATTTTCCTATCAGGGAGGCCAAGCAGCTGCAGTCTGTGATAGAATGAGAAGCTGCCTGACTGGGGACAAACTCCAGAGAGCTTTAGCTTCTCACTGGAAGTTCAACTTAATTGTGTGAGAGAGGAAAGTTGTCTGAAGGGTAGAAATCAGCATAGCCCAGACACTGAGAAGCAGACAGAGGTGAGGGATCTAACTGTGGTTCAAATTAGGAGGTCCCTCTCATCCAGGACAAAGTGCTGGAGGCAACAGACCATTCATGGAGAAGTGAGTCTTTGGAGCCTCAGGGAAGGCCCACATGGTGGAGCTTGTCACAGAAGGAATAGAGCTCTGAGAGCCACACATGACCCAGGCAAGGATTAGGAAGACCCAGCAAAAATGAGTCAGGGCTTCTACATGGTCCTCCATACAGCATGCATACCCAGGTAAGAGACAGGGGCAGACTTCTAAAGATGATCATTTTTGACATCTGAGGAATGGCTTAAAGATGGGTTAATGCAACATTCACTCATTCACAACTCACTCAGAGTCTGTTGGGTACCAGGTGTCTTGCTAAGTGTTGGTGGTAGAAAAATCAAAATGTCATGCATGGATCTGGTCCTGGTGAGTAAAGAGTCCAATGGACCTTGACACACGGGAGAGGGAAATAGGATGAGAGGTAATAAACGAATAAAATAGGAAAGATGAAATAAGGACTATCAAGAGTCCGTGCCACAGAATAGTGAGGAGAGCAGCCTTGTGACAGTCATGGTAAGTCTCTAACTAGAGATCAGGAGGCTGGATGGTCATTATGTAACCTCAGCACTCAGCAGGTAGAGGCAGAAAGATTGGGAACTCACTGTCACCCTTAGTTACACAGTGAGCTCAAAGCTAGCCTGGGCTACCTGAAACCCTATCTCAAGAAGAAGAAAAAAAGTTGATACAAATGAGCCTGTCAATCTGTCAATTACCTGGATGGGAAAACGCCCTTTGGAAAGATATCTGTTCCTAAAATTTCAAGAAATGGAGAAAGTCTACCTAAACAAATAGGTCAGTGTAAGGGTTAATCTGGCCAATGTCTACTCTCATGGAATGAAGGCATTTTCCTAAACAATCACCTCTGACCATTGTGAGAGCCTTTCCTTCCTTGAGGGCCTCTTTGGCCGTTGTTCACGCTCAGCCTTGAGAGTGCCTCCTGTTCTAGAACCACCTCTTCTCACCCATGCTCTGCTCTGTCTTCTCTTAAGTCATATGATGAGCATCACAGAGATGAGAATCCCAGGGGAGCCAGAAATCCTAGTCACATTCAGAGAGTGTTTCTAGGTGGAGGGCTCCACACTTACCCAGGGTGAAAATGACTTCCCGGAGAAGGAGCACAGAGAATACCTGAGCAGGAGCCAAAGAAACATTCCAGAGCCCAGAGGGGAAGACAGAGCTGGAAAGTGAGCCAAGACCAGTGAGGCTTGAGGAGAAGGAAGCCACAGAGGAAGTTAGAAGAAAGTTGGGACCAGACACAGCATGGGGTCGTAGGCCACAGTGAGTTTGAAAACTTAAGTTGTGACATAGGATATGAACATCATGCTGGGGTTTGCATCTCTCTCACCTTGTTAGATTAGGTAAGAGCCAACAGACAAGTCTGAAGATGGGAGCAGTCTGGAAGGAGGAGTGGGCAGTGGCTTGGGAGCTTTGCTGTTCCCAGGAGCCTGCCTGGGGCAAGTTGGCAGTACAGGAGCTAGTGGGCAGTAGGTTCATTTTGTAAGCTCCCTTTATGCTGCACTTGCTTTGTGCCAAGCACAGTTCTGCACACATTGTAGGCACTGTTTCAGGCTGGCCTCTCAGCCATGGAGCAGCCAGGAAAACACAGTCCATGCCAGAGAGCTCAAGAGTGGGACTTTCACACAGAAAACCACTTAGAAAGATCCTGGAATTGCCTTGGGAGGCAACCCAGAGATTAGCAGAAATACAAATCACTATGCTCCCAAAGTCTGGAGAAGCAGTCAACTAGCACACAGGAGGCAGGCTGCCAAGAGGAGCCTAAACCACAGAGCCACCACCCAGCAAAAGGACCAGAGCCTGCCTTTCCCTTTCTCAGCACTTTAAACACTGGCCGGCCTTCCTATGAGCAAAAAAACAAGCTGCAGGGAAGCCTGACCCATCATTTCCCCAATAAGAAAGCGTGGGCAGGGGTGGGGGTAGAAAGGATCTGATGTCAAAAAGGGAAATGGGGGATCTGTCCTTCCTACAGCCCCACAGGCTAGGAACTACTTACACATCTACTTCCAGATAGGGAAACCGAGGCACAGAAGGAAGGTCAAGTGAATGTAGTTAAGTGGCAGGGCCCTCACGTGAATTTAGATGTCTGACTCCAGAACACATGCCCATAGTCTTACATAGCCTGGCAGCTAGGGCTGGGATGCCATGTCCTTAGCCTGAGAAAAGAGATTCTTTTATTAAGGCCCTCTGCCTGAAGAGCACAGAGCACCGTCACTCAGATCTAGTTAACTGAATAACTGAATGGTTCACTGGGAGATCAGAGCTCCCCACCCCCAACACACATACACGCGCGCGCACACACACACACACACCCCTTATAGCAGAATGTCTGAGAGTTCTGTGAGGGATGTGGAGACAGAATCTGTTGCCCCTACTGCATGTGCCCTGCTTTAACCCTCTCTGACCTCCAAGTCACCTACCTGGTTTTTGATTATCTATGTTCACTTACTGATTGTATTATTTGGGGATGAATAATGAAATAATGTATACAAAATCCTTAGAACAGTACCTACCACAGGTGGGATTTCCTCAATGGCAGCCATCATTATGCCTAGTTGAGATGTGCTATGGACATAACCATAGTTCTTTGACAGTTCTCATCTCCAAATATCCATGGTGTAAAGCCTGTGCTTGGAAAACACATTCCTTGTGGAGTCCTTGGGGCCATAAATAAGAATCCTACTCTCTTAAGCTTGGATCCCAGCAAAGATTCTTCTCCAAAATTCCAAAGCTCACATAAACCCTTCAGGTTTGTTTTCTGGCAAGAGTGCCTCCGGGTCAGTCAGGATGAGCTGAGTTATGATGCAGCAACAAACAACCCCAAGTGCTAAGACAACAGAGGTTAATTTGGGCAGATTCTGCAGGCCTATCGGCAAACAGTTCTTACAGGGACTGTGCTCAGGAAGCTCACTAAGTGAGCCACGCAGAAGGAAGCCATGTATTGACAGACACCTCACTGATTGTCAAGACTGTGGAAAGACAACCTTGCCCTCTTCATCCATGTGTCAGTCTGTTCACATTTCAGTAGCTACAGTAATCCCACCAAGCATGTGGGAAAAGAAAGGAACAGCCCAGATATCTCCAGAACAATCAGTGGCAATTCTGGTGAGCTGAGATAAAGCAAAGGCCTTAATCTGAGATGAAGAAATAGACAGAGTTCTAAGCAGCCACACCAGTGCCATGCCAGCACAAAGGTGTGCCTTCGTCTTCGCTAGGAGCCTGGCCATTGCACCTCTGAAGTCACATTTGTGCAGGAAAAACTGTTTGTTCCTAAATGTTGTCTAAAACCTTGTCTCTGAACCTTGTCATTTGTTCTTGAAAGACATTGGGCAAGTTGTCTGGAAAGAAAGATGCTGGCAGGAATGAAGGGATACTAGGCATCTGGTCTCCCAGAAGGAGCCTGGGAGACTAGAATACCTCCAAGGGAGCTTTTCTACTGTGAGTTCTATAGTTTACACAGCAAGTCGAAGCTGAGGTAAGGAAAACCAACTTCCCCTGACTTGACAACCCATACCCTCCTGAATTCCTTTCCACCACTGGATATACTTCTCTTGATGTCCTCTGCTGGCTCAAGGCTCTCCTCAGTTCTACCCCATACACTCTACTTCTCAGACTTGGAACTTCAGCCTCACCCTAGACTTCTTCCCATAACTAATCCAACGTGAAGTCCCATCTGTGTTATCTCCAAGGTCTCCAAGAACACATCACTCACCTATTTCCCTTCCCTCTACTCTAGCCTAACCCAAGACACCACTATCTGGGAGGCAGAACAGCTTACTGCGGGGTCCCCACATCTAGTCCTGCCACCCTCTGCCCTTTCAAGCATCCCCTCCTCACATTATCCAAAACAAACATTTAAAAAGACAACACAGGCCATGTCAACACTTATCCCTACTCCAACTGATTAAAACTTATTCAATTGTCCTTTACACACTACTCTCTTAAACATATTCTCTACTGCCTGTCAAAGTTTGCCTTTACAAACTCACTCCCTCTTCTTTTTGGTTAATTTGGATAATGGCTTGTCTATCTTGTTGGTTTTCTCAAAGAACCAACTCTTTGTTTCATTGATTCTTTGTATTATTCTCTTTGTTTCTATTTCATTAATTTCAGCCCTCAATTTGATTATTTCCTGGTGTCTGTTTCTCCTAGGTGAGTTTGCTTCTTTTCGTTCTAGAGCTTTCAGGTGTGCTGTTGAGTCACTAGTGTGAGATTTCTCTATTTTCATGTGGGCATTTAATGCTATGAGTTTTCCTCTTAACACTGCTTTCATAGTGCCCCATAAGTTTGGGTATGTTGTACATTCATTTTCATTGAATTCTAGGAAATCTTTCATTTCTTTCTTTATTTCTTCATTGACCCATTGGTGATTCAATTGGGCATTATTCAGTTTCCATGAGATTGTGGGCTTTCTGTAATTTTTGTTGTTGTTGAAATCTAACTTTAAGCCATGGAGGTCCAATAAGATACAGGAGGTTATTCCAATCTTTTTGTATCTGTTGAGATTTGCTTTGTGACCAAGCATGTGGTCAATTTTAGAGAAGGTTCCATGGAGTGCTGAGAAGAAGGTATATTCTTTTGTGTTAGGGTGGAATATTCTGTAGATATCTATTAAGTCCATTTGAGTCATAATGTCTGTTAGTTCTCTTATTTCTCTGTTAAGATTCTGTCTGGAAGACCTGTTCATTGGTGAGAGT
>CABHPP010069326.1:0-11650 GCA_902168425.1 Peromyscus attwateri | reverse complement strand
TTTAAGGTTTGGTCTTTCAATGCATGTATGCAGTGGTTTGGAGAGTATTCGATATATTAACCAAATATTTTCTCTATTGGAAGCATTGTCCCAGTGTGAAGATGCAATTAGAACAAAGGTACTCAGAATTCCCCAGGTCCCCCTTTAAAAATGCCTGCATGCCTTTGTCCCAGGTTGTCATGGCCATTTTGTGTGGATGATCGACCCCTATATGCTCGTTATTTCTGCAGAATAAGTGCTCTTTGTTGCTAGAGTTTTCCTGCCTGGTCCACAGTCAGGACAAATCTTTCTCACCTGCCAGTCCCACAGCTGCTCAGACCCAACCAAGTAAACACAGAGACTTATATTGCTTACAAACTGTATGGCCGTGGCAGGCTTCTTGCTAACTGTTCTTATATCTTAAATTAATCCATTTCTATAAATCTATACCTTGCCACATGGCTCGTGGCTTACTGGCATCTTTACATGCTGCTTGTCCTGGCGGTGGCTGGCTGTGTCTCCTTCCATCTTCCTGTTCTTTTCTCCTCTCTGTTAGTCCTGCCTATACTTCCTGCCTAGCCACTGGCCAATCAGTGTTTTATTCATTGATCAATCAGAGTAATCTGACATACAGAACATCCCACAGCACTTCCCCCCCCTTTTTTTTTAAACAGGAAGGTTTTAACCTTAACAAAGTAAATTACATATAATTTGGGAATTTGGGCGTAGCTTCTCTTACTACTTCCTGCTGGAGGGGGGCGCTGTATCTTATGGGGACACAAAGAAAATTTTAGGATTATGGAATAGTCCATGAGGCTGTATTGTCTGAGCCAGTTGCCTTCAAACCATTCTGGATGTTGGATCATCTGGGCCATGGTGTCATCGGAGACCTTTTAGGGGGTCTTGGCTGTTCAAACCTGATGTATCTTAATCTGGAACAAATCCATAGCCTCTGGCTTTCTGTGGAAACAAAAGCAGAGCTTCCTTTCCAAAGCAGCATATCCTTACATCCAAATTTTGAAGTCAAGGTATCTTTAAAATATACATATTGGTTTAACTCAGCTTCCTTTACAATCAAATATCTCTCTGCAGTTAAAAATCCCAAAGACAACACAATCCAGATTCTCTGTGTGATATCCATCTTTATGTGGCTTATATTTTATACTACCTTTACTGTCTCTTTAAAGACTTTATTTTTCAAAACTATCTATTTCTTTATATAACTGTATTAATTTCTTTTTCTCTCTCTTTGAAGCCTATGTATATTTTTACACACATTTTAAAGCATTTAAAGTCTTGTTCCATCTGAATCTGTCTTATTGTGAATCTATTGCTTTAAACTGCAGCATTTGTAAGACTGAAAAGGTGCTGTGGCTGCTGGCTCCGCCCACCTCAGCTTCCCAACATGGCAGTGATACGTTTACCGTTGCTAGAGTTTTCCTGCCTGGTCCACAGTCAGGACAAATCTCTCTCACCCACCAGTCCCACAGCCGCTCAGGCCCAACCAAGTAAACACAGAGACTTATATTGCTTACAAACTGTATGGCCGTGGCAGGCTTCTTGCTAACTGTTCTTATAGCTTAAATTAATCCATTTCTATAAATCTATACCTTGCCACGTGGCTGGCTTACTGGCATCTCCACATGCTGTTGTCATGGGGGCAGCTGGCAGTGTCTCCCTCTGCCTTCCTGTTCTCTCAATTCTCCTCTGTTAGTCCCGCCTATACTTCCTGCCTAGCCACTGGCCAGTGTTTTATTCATTGACCAATCAGAGTAATTTGACATACAGAACATCCCACAGCAGCTCTTGTGTTCGCAAACTATTTGAGTCTGGGGTCTTTCTAACATAAAAAAACATGAAGTATAGTCACTATTGTATACTTTAGAGCCTCAGAACTTACACATCTTTGTGAGCATATATGTCCAAGGACCTGAAGCTCACGAGTCAAGCAAGACTGGCTGGTCAGCCAAGTCCAGAGATTCTCCTGTTTCTACACCTGCTGCACTGTTATTACAAGTGCATACTGCTTTACTGCACTGTTATTACAAGTGCATGCTGTATTACTGCTCTACCTGCTCAGGTAGGTGCTGGAGATCAAGCTCAGGTCTTGAAGCTTCCACAGTAAACATTTTAGCAACTGAGCCATCTTTACAGACCTAGAACTGATTCAGCTCATAACCAAAAATTTGTATATTTTGACCAATATTTCCTCATTTCTCTTACTCTTCAGTACCTAGGATTTTCCATACTTTTCTGGGATTCTAGAAATTAAGCTTTCTTAGATTCTGCATGTCAGTAAAAATGTCTCCCTGTGTTTGGTTCATCTTAATTCACATGATGCCCATCAGTTTCATCTGTACCATTGTAGATGATAGAATTTTTATTTAAAGTTACATAAAATACTCAACTGCTTGTGTATGAAAGGTTGCAACTGTATACTTCTCAAGGTCCTGCAGACTATCAGACTTATCTCATAAAAATCCTGACAATTATATTCAGGGTTTTAATTTTTAATACACTCCAATGCCTTTCATAGAAGAGAGAAAAGGAGAAAGCAGAGACAGACTATATGCATCTGGAGCCTCTGCCCAGTGTCCTTGTTCATGGACCGGGGTCTCCAGGATGCTAAGGGAAATCCCTTAGCATGAATGGGAGGACTCAAAACCCTTCATTTCTTCTCCCAGCCCCTCTAAACCACTCAATACTGACCATCACCCTGTCATTCTGGTCCTCTTTGATAGATTCACACTCTATAGGGGTAGATACGACTTATTGATTTGAGAATTTCCACCTTGGGCAAGATGGGTATGAATAAGATGGAATATAAACCGTGCCCTGAAATTTGGCTACTTTGAGAATTTCAGCTCCACTTGTGTGCTGAAACTTCTTGATTGAACTTCTAAACCCCCAAAGGGTACTCCTCTCTGTTGTGAGCTGCTGTCAAAATTAAAACCCAGAATGACATCGAAAGGTTCTATAAGCCATCTTGCTGACATCATTTCTCCTGGAATGTTAGAATTTAGAATACAAACAAAATTACAATCAATATGACTATTGCAAATTGATAGTTAGGGAAGTGATTGGTGAAAATGAGCAGGGACCTCTAACACGCACACTGTGAACTCTTCCACCATCTGCCCTTGTTCCCTTTTCGTTCTACAGAAGACAGGAGGAGATGCTCCTTCCAGCACATGAAACTCAAGATGTGAGTAAACCACACAGCGAGGCCTGTCCATCTACATCCAGTTTCAGTCCATAGGAAAAAAGGCAAGTGTTCCACACAGCTGTTAACCCAAACTTGCAATGGTCTACCTCAACTGTGGTCAATATGTGTTTTCAGTGGCAGTTTATAGGAACAATGTTTTTGTCTCCTGTGCTAAAATTGTGAGGCTTTCCATCCAGTTTGTATTTGACCACAAAGGAAGTAAATGAGTGCTCGGGGATCAAACAGTAACTTACAATTTGACCTTTACCATCACCTTAATTGCAAGCTCTAGCTGTCCTTCTCTGCAAAGTCACATCCTACAGTTTCCAATATTTCTCTGTCTGTTTGTTAACTTTTGCAATGTACTAAAATTGCCAAAGCCCTTCCACAGTCTTCCACATAAGTGTTAGCATGCACATTTCTTCCTTGAGACTTATGTAGACATCACTATACTGTATGAAGTTTGAAATGAACTTAGTGAAAATAAGCCCCCTCCTTCATTCCTAAACACCATCCTCAAAGTCCTTCTTTTTCTTTTGTTATTTGTTTACTACATGCACACCATGGTGTCATACCTTTGTCCATTCCACAAGACCACTCTGCTGCGTGCAACTGACTACCCAACATTAACTTTGAGGTAGCCTTAAACTTTGTGGGCCAAGCCCCAAAACTATGACATTATACCCACCTCAGATAGACACCATTTTGCCTTTTTTTTTTTTTCATTTGTGATGACTCTCAGATCGTTTCTTTGCTATTGTGGAGTTTGTACATCTTCCAGGTAGTCTGCATTGCTTTAAAATGGTAGGATTAGTCTTGAAATTTACAAAGATCCATCTTTCAAAGAGGCTTTCCTAACATTTCTCTTGCTGTTTGGTTGTCATGGTCTAGTTAGTGGAGCACACTACTCAGCTACCATGTTCTGGGACTGCTTTGTCTCCATCTCTGAAAATAGTACCTCAAAATACTTTATGTCTATAATTACAATCTATATCATTTTGAACAAGCATCTGAATCAGATCTTCCTATGCCTGAAGTATGAAAATTTTTACCCTATTGATTTTTTAATTTTTAAAATTAATATATAATTACATTGGTTTCACCATTCCCTTTCCTCCCTCAAACTCCTCTCGTGTATCATACTGCTCTTTCTCAAATTCATGGTTCTTTTTCTTTTTTTCTTTCTTTTTTTTTTTTTTTTTTTTTTTTTTGGTTTTTCGAGACAGGGTTTCTCTGTGTAGCTTTGCGCCTTTCCTGGAACTCGCTTGGGAGACCAGGCTGGCCTCGAACTCACAGAGATCCGCCTGCCTCTGCCTCCCGAGTGCTGGGATTAAAGGCATGCCACCACCACCCGGCTGCTCTTTTTCTTTAATTATTGTTACACATACACACATGCATACATGCACACACACCACACACACACACACACACACACACACACAAACACTCACACACACAACCTACTCAGTCTCTATAATGTTACATGTATGTATTTGATTTCCAAGCTGATGACTTTATATTGCATAACCAATTGGGGGTGCTCTTCCCTGGGGCAAACCATTTCTCTTGATCTCAGGATTTCTTAGTAATGTATAGTTCTTTATCCAGGTTTGGGTCCAGTGCTATTTCTCCCTTTTATGTTACCATATCTATTGAGGTTGTCTTTGTTCAGGTCTTGGTTAGGCAGCCATATTGATAGGACTTTTTGAGTGTAGATTTCTTGACATTTCTAGGAGACAAAAATTTCACAGCAGATTTCCTGTTCTTCAGACTCTTACAATCTTTTCTCCTACTCTCCCATAATGATTCCCAAGTCTTAAGTGCAGGAGTTGTGTTGTAGATGTATCAATTATGAGTAGGTACTAAATAATATCTTTTTGTCTTCATTTGAATTGATTGTGGTTTTCTGTAATGGTCTCTTTCTGTTGCAAAGAGAAGTTTTTTTGACTAAGGGTGAGAGCAGCACTAACCTGTGGGTAAAGGATAAATATTTAGAACGTCATTAGGAATTTTGCTAGTTTACTAAATTTGTGGTAATAGGTTCTCCTTCAAAGTCCATCCTCAGTAGCCTTGGGTAGTTGGCTAGGTTTCCAGAATGTTTGTTTAAATCTTATAAAGAAAAGAAGTATGTCAAGTTCTATCTATTGCAAAACAATGTGGCTGGGGGTTGCTATCTGAAAAAAAATTTTTTTTTTTGGTTTTCTTGAGACAGGGTTTCTCTGTGTAGTTTTGGAGCCTGTGCTGGATCTCACTCTGTAGACCAGGCTGGCCTCAAACTCACAGAGATCCACCTGGTTCTGCCTCCCGAGTGCTGGGATTAAAGACGTGCACCACCACCGCCCAGCTATCTGAAATATTTTTATAGGTAGCTCAGGCTGTTTTCTAACTCATAATTCTATCTCAGCCTCAAATGTTATTGGATTAAAACTGCATGCTACCACACAAGTACTGAACGATCTCTGAAATTTGTAGATAATTTCAAGTGTAACACTTAATGCTCATTTCATTGAGCCCACAACAACAGTCATCTTTGTGTTTCCAGCACAAAACAAGTCTGATATCTTCAAAAAGTCAATTTTTGTTTTTTCAAGACAGGGTTTCTCTATATAGTTTTGGTGCCTGTCCTGGATCTCGCTCTGTAGACCAGGCTGGCCTCAAACTCACAGAGATTTGCCTGCCTCTACCTCCTAAGAGGTGGGACTAAAGGTGTGTACCACCACCACCTAGCATCAAAGTCAACATTTTGTCCACTGTTATGGTCAAAGCAGCCATGTTGTTTCTCTCCCATTGGATTTTTTATATTTCTCCATTTGACCCTCTTCACTCTTTTCTGTCTCTCTGTACTTGGTATCTTTTACCATCATCTTGCTCCATCTCCTTCTTCCTGAGCTCCCACTTCCCTGTCTGTGTCACACATATGCAGGTCACCCTACAAACACTCCTGATTTCCCTCCATAGGTCTTGATATGATTGATAAAGTTCACAAATATTTTAAAGCTTTTAAAACTGTACACACTTTGTGGACGGTTACTGAAAGCTATTTTGAATTGTTAGCATTCTGTTCTTTTTCTTTGAGCTATGGTTTATTATTCACTTTCTTCCTTAAAAGAGAAAATAGTGAAGTGTTTACTGAGATGAGAAATCAAAAATACATAGATTTTGTGTATGCAACCCCCAATTAAGGAAGCAATTGAACGGCAAGTGTGCAGCTCACTGGTAGATTCCAGAAAGACTTCAGGATTCCCTTTCCCTGGATACACATAAGTCTGCCTTCAAGAATCTTTTCTTTTTTAAACTATCACCTGGGGAGAAAGTTAACTTAGCGAAACATTCTTGTCTAGACCTTTGCACCCTTTGCTACTGAATATAAAATGATCATTTCAGGTCTGAGGGGAAGAGCGGTCACAGAATCACAGATCCACAGATCCATATCTCAGGCACTGTCTTCTTTTCTACAAATTTCTCCTAGTCATAGAGACCATGGCAGAGACAAAAAGAATGGATGGTTTTTCCAACTGTCACACAAGGAGCAAAGTGTGGATGGGAAAGCTGTTCCGGGCATCTGGGTAAGTGATCTTATGAGAAAAAAGATGTAGACTGAACCTGTTTGGATAGCACAGCATCACAGGAGGCAGAAAAGGACCTGGCAATTGAGTTCAAGGCACAAGAAACAATGTAATCTTAGACTCATGCTTGATACTTGCTTCCCTTGACTCAAAAAAATTTTCAGACACAAGGTGCATGTTGCTTCTTCAAAGTCTTAATGAAACTGTATTTCTATCATTCTTAGGTGTATAGTTTGTCTGCTTGCTCAGCTTCCACTACAGGAATCTGAACCTGAATTCTAAGTTCCCTAGGTCGATGCTTATGGTTTCCACATGCATTGTGTAAAAGGTGGACAGTATGTACAGGAAGCTTGTAGTTGTGGGCATGCATAAGGAAACTGCTTGAGTAGACGGTTTTCTCTAACTTTTGACACACAATGAAGGTAATGGAGATGGGAATTGTCTCCACCCTGACATCATCGCCTTTTGTTATGACTATGTTGTTTCCCTTCTAGAAATCCTGCAAAGAAATCTTAAAGAAAGAAGTTCCCATGGATATTATATGCTTCTTATACCAGCACTAAGATGTGTATCATCTTGTTTCCACTTGTTTTAAAAGCATCCTCCGTATTGTAGAAAATATGCACTCACCTAGTGTGGTGGTCTGGTAGAGGAGGCTTGTGTGAGTGTGTAGAGCCATCTGGAGTTCTCTTCCTGAACTTCTCAAGAGGACTGTGAACTTAACCCTGTTCTAAGCCATATTTATTATATATCATGGAAATCAGATATCTTCAATTTAAATGAACAAACTCTCTGCCAACACATATCTGTGAGTATGATGACCCTTGTGTGTGGTGTTATTCACCTGTCTTGCTTCATAGAAAATGGTCTCACTAACTCAGGTATCAGGTACATAAGGATATCATCAGATCAATAATAATGTTGCTCATGTCTCCCACTCTACAACTGTCTGTGGCTTCTTTTTTCTTAAGTTATGACAAAGCATGTGATGACTGATAGATGCTGTAGGATGGTCTGTACGTCAAATTACTCTGATTGGTCAATGAATAAAACACTGATTGGCCAGTGGCTAGGCAGGAAGTATAGGCGGGACTAACAGAGAGGAGAAAAGAACAGGAAGGTGGAAGGAGACACAGCCAGCCACCGCCAGGACAAGCAGCATGTGAAGATGCTGGTAAGCCATGAGCCATGTGGCAAGGAATAGATGTATGGAAATGGATTAATTTAAGCTATAAGAACAGTTAATAAGAAGCCTGCCATGGCCATATAGTTTGTAAGCAATATAAGTCTCTGTGTTTACTTGGTTGTGTCTGAGCAGCTGTGGGACTGGCAGGTGAGAGAGATTTGTCCTGACTGTGGACCAGGCAGGAAAACTCTAGCAACAGATAGATTCTTACCATAGATTTCTAGATATTTGTGTGAAACTAGATTCTTTCTTTGAAAACACTATCAAATCCTTCTATTAAATGTTATTCAGTACATAAATTAGCATAGATAAATTATTAATTGTCAGTCCTAGGTCTGAGCCCTCTGTATACAGATGCTCAGTGTTTACCACAGGCCAGGTTTCAGAACTATTACATGTTCGTCATTGAATTAAAATACCTGGATGTTCACTAATAATGGTTACTACCTTATGTAATAAATATCTCCACACACAAGGATAATTCTCACTATCAAATATGTAAAATGATGGTTGTTGCAAGATCATATATGTATAAAATGTATAAAAACAAAATGCAGGGTTGATGTGTGAGGAACCCATGTACTTCTTTGTAGGGAGGATGTTGGCTCACTGTGCTCTCTATCCATCCTCAGATACTTTCAAGTCCCCATTTTCCCATTTATCAAACATGAGCTCTCAGAAGCATAACCCAGATAATCACCACACGTTCGTATTTCTTTAAATAATACTTTATATACAGCAGTTATTGCTATAAAATAATAATACTATTCCAGGGTGATTTGATAGTTTTCAAAGGAAGAAAAAAGAGAAAACTTTCTGCTTACAAAACCTGTCCCATCTGAACAAATTTTTAAATAATTTTTCTACATGAGTCAGTACAACAAATGTATTCAGTGACTCCCCTTGTCTGATTCCTATACCACTAATGATCAATATGATTAAAAGAAAGTCTTGTAGTGGGAATAGTTCTGGAATAAGCACCTTGACACTGATGACAGTGGAAGAGAGCAGATGTCACCAGTGGAACAAAGCCAGAATAATTCCACAAGGCCTTGGTCTCAGGTCCAGTTTGCATTATCAAACCAGGAGGTGGGCAGGCCAGCAATCCAGATTTTATAGAAGCCTACATTGCATTCAGCAGGTTTTTAAAGGGCAATGGCATTTTGTTCTGGCTTTTTCTCCAGGTCACAAGTGAAGTCATTCTTGGAAAATAGGCAGTACAAGGAGTGCTTTAAGTAAATCAATCAATAAATATCCAATAATCGATCTTTTACCTTATTCCACTTCAGTCCACAATCACTGCCTCAAAAGAACAACATATTCTAGATTCCTTTTAAATGGAAAAATGGTTCTTGCTACTTCAATGTAACAAGGTTGAACACACACACACACACACACACACACACACACACACACACACACACGAACTGCAATGAAATTGAATCTAAAAATAGTTGCTTTTCTATACTCTTTCATGACTCATGTATCCTTTTACCTACATACTCCATCCTTCCACATCATCCAATATTACCATCTTCTGGAGTTCTAAATTTATAAATAAAACTAGAGTCATGCCTGCCTTCTAGACCATGAGCAGGGAGGATGAAAAGATGGTTATGATGTGCTGTCTCGCAGTAGGAACGTATACATTGTAAATGCTTCCTACACTAGTAGATGGTTTCTTAGAAGCCTCTTAATAAAACAAGGGTAAAGGAAATATTCATAAAAGGTTAACCGGGGATGGAGAATGTTGAGTTCACTTGTTACATGAAACCCATACTTCATCTTCCTGTGCAGGATCCTTGTGCTCAGACCACAAGAACCAACAGCATGGCAGCCACAAATGTGGCAATTGGAGTAATCTTCTTATCACAAACTGTCATTGGAATTCTGGGTAATTCCTATCTCCTCCACTATTATCTGTTGCTTCACTTCAGGGGGTGCAGGTTAAGGTCAACAGACTATATCCAGCAGCACTTGCTTACAGCAAACATCTTAAGTCTACTGTGTAATGGAGTGCCCCAGACAATGGCAGCTTTTGGTTGGAAAGACGTCTTCTGGGATATTGGGTGCAAACTACTTTCCTATCTCCACAGGGTGGGGAGGACAGTGTCCATCAGCAGTACCTGCTTCTTGAGTGTCTTCCAGGTTATTACCATCAGCCCCATGGGCTCAACATGGTCAAAGTGTAAATTGCAAGCTCCCAGGTACATTGGCTCTTCCACATATCTGACCTGGATCCTGGCCCTTCTTGTAAACATAGTTTTTCCTGTGCACATAACTGGAAAAGTCAGCAATATAAATACCACAAGTCTAAAAGAGTTTGGATACTGTTCTGCTATCCGTCATGACAAAGCCAGTGACATCTTCTATTCAGTATTACTCACAAGTCCTGATGTGTTTTTTGTGGGCCTGATGCTTTGGTCCAGCAGCTCCATGGTTTTCATCCTCTACAGACACAAGCAGAGAATGAAGCACATTCACAGGAGCAACGTCTCCCTCAGGTCCTCCTCTGAGACCAGAGCCACAAAAACCATTCTGCTCTTGGTGAGCACCTTTGTATGTTTTTACACAGTTTCCTGCCTCGTACATACTCATTTAGCTCTTGTCTATCATCCCACATGGTTCATGGTAAATGCCGCTGCAGTTGTCTCTGGGTGTTTCCCAACTGTGAGCCCCTTTCTGCTGATGACCCATGATTCCTGTGAATCTTCATTCTGTTTTCAATGGGCAAGGAATAGAAAATACTAATCACATGGTCAACATGTAAACTATTTGTTTCTGAACAATGTTTAGTTGTTATTCTATCACCTATACATTCTCAGTACATTGGTGAAACTATCATATCATAAAGTGAGTGTGATACATGTGTGAATCATGCACATAAATTTTGCATGCTATATTATGTGTGTATTTGCATACCTTATTTTCTGTGAACAAATAAATGTCTTTAGTTAAATTATTTATCAAGCTTAATAAAACCAAAAATAACATATTAATCTTGATATTATCTTTTCATTTTATTTGATTAACTGGTTAAATTGATTGAATATATACTAATTTACTAACTTTTTCTGAACACTTCTGTTGTAAAAAAATTAATATAGTGAAACATGTGTTCCTTTTTGTCCTCATGAACAGTGTTCAGAAAACTAACAATGTCTGACAAACTGAATAATAAACATTTGTGCCCATACAATAATGGGCATATTTGAGGGAATTTTCAAAGATTAATCATTCATGGCAATACAATAATGGTTACAGTTTTGATACAGTTTTCCAGGGAATAATGAAAGGGGGGTTTTGGCACTTGTAATATCTTCTTCTTTCTCTGTTGATTATGTCTGTGAAACTTATTTATGCAATGCCACCTTTTCCCATTTTTATAAGTAGTGTGCATTTAATACACAGCTCATTTGAATTTCACTAATTGTGCTGATCTGTGGGGAGCTGCGTACAGCTGTGCCTTAAAGATGGCGCTGGTTTCCGCCTTCCGCCTTCCCGATGGTGAGCGCTCCCTGTGGTAAACAACTCCATATAAGGCTATAGTGGAATTTGTGGCTTGCTTGCGCATGCTTGAGCCTATTGGGCAATGCCCACGTGGCGACCTGGGGTTGGCTGCCCAGAGCCTATTTAAGGCCGGGAGAGGCTTTCCCTAGGGTCAAAAGATTGTTCAAGGTTTCTGAATAAACTGCAGGAAGAAGAGCTCGGTGT
>CABHPP010069298.1:488-16886 GCA_902168425.1 Peromyscus attwateri | reverse complement strand
TGTGTGTGTGTGTGTGTGTGTGTGTGTGTGTGTGTGTGTGTGTGTGTTATGTAGTACATTGGAGGGAAACCTCTAAGATTAATCCTGAAAGTGTAGGACACACATTAATCATTGGCAGAAGGGGCTATGGCATGGGTGTTGCACATGAATGTAGGATTATAATTTAGACAACTCATAATACAGCTTCCAGTTTTAGCAAGACCAATTGTAACTCTCATAAAAGGACCGATCACCAGCCTAGAATAAGACGCAGTCACAGAGTTAGGGGTTCAGCTCAGTGGTAGAGCGTTTATCTAGCATGCATGGGTCCTGTGTTCAGTCTTTAGCACTGCTAAAATAAAATGGAACCAAACACAAACCCATTTATAGCCCAATATGTCAATCACCATTTGTTGAGGCACTGGAAGCCATATTCTTCCTCCCTTTGATTTAATCGAGCACAGCTCTCAATAAGATTTTGAGCTGACCTCCAAGTAGCTGTCGGTGAGGTCATTTGGAGATTACTCAACTTGTCTTGACTAAAGTAAAGTTTTCTCCCTTTGGTATTGATTCAGACAAAGGTGCAGACTGGTCTCAAGACCTCAGACACAGAAGTCGACACACACAGACGCTGAGGCTGTAGTGTGCTTGCAGCTGGAGTACAGCTTCTTCAGGGGGTCATCAGTATTCAAAGCATCAGGGTTACCTCAGTGACAGCTCATCCTGTCATCCAGGCAGGCTGCTTCCAACTCAAAGTAGCTGAACACAGGGTCTGGCAGCTGTCAATCAAAGATCCCAAGAGCATAGCTTATTGGAAAGAAAGTAAACATGAAAGGGTCCTTACGTTGATGACCTATCATTCACAGTTACACTCTGCAGTATTTAATTGCTTAGCTTCTTGTGGGATGCCTTCAGTGAGAGTTGAGTCACTCCATGTCCCAGTCTGAATCCCTGAGATTGGAGGATGGCTGCCTAAGAAGTTCCCATAATCCATACCGGACTGTGATGTGGATGAGAAAAAAGAAACAAATACCTTGATTATGTTAAAACACTGAGGTTTCTGATTGACGTATTTCCTGAGAACTTGTCAAAGATTTACTAGTCTGGGGAGGGGATGGCACATGGCAGAGGGTGTAAAATGAAAGAAAGAGAAAGGTTGGGGTGGGGGCTTGAGAGAAAGAGAATGGTCGGGGTGGGGGCTTGAGAGAAAGATCCCAAGTAAAGAGGAAGGGTGTTCGTGTTGGAGTTGGTACAGCCTTCACATGCAGACCCCCTCCTTGCAGTATCCATGTCTGAGTTGGTACAGCCTTCACATCCAAAATCCCTCCTTGCAGTTAAACAAAACTGTGCTTATTGCTGGTTTCACTGGCATGTGACAAGTGCTTTATTTCCACAGTAGCCACCAAGACCCCTATTGACTGGGCATGACACTTAGCTGTCTGTATTTAAAAACTTTAACTACTGGTCATACAAGTTGGATTCCTCTCTCTCCTGTTCCCATAAGATTCCTGCTCTTCTGTGAGCCAAACAGCGCAAAGGAAGATTCCCGAGTATCCATCCCGAAGGAGACAGTGGAATGGAAGGAAAGGATTTCATTGGTGACCTGTGTAAAAGTAAATAAAACCCATTGTAAGGCAAAGAGAGAGGTGAAGAACATTTGCTATAAATATCACCACCTTTTAACTAGAAATATGTACCCAGCACGTCACTGCTCACTAAAGACAACACATGCCATCTCATTTAATAATTATCACATGCATATAGGGAATATATAGGATATAAATTATTACCTTGTTTCATAAAAGATGAATACAAAATGTGGAAAAAGCAGGCAAACTGCCCTGATCCCACAGACAGAAAGTGAAAGACCAGAAGGAACACCTGTAACTTCTCAGGTCAAGACCAAATACCTTGACATACCTCACAAGATCCTCAGATGATCTGATTCTGTCTGTGAAGCCATCTCATAGCTGAAGCCAGATATTCTGGCCTTTTCATTTGGCCATCAATAATATTTTTCTCATTGTAATTCTTTTCTCATTTCTCCCCCCCCCCCCCCCCGTCCTTCAAATGATCAGAGGTCATTTATTTAGGGAATTCTCCTTTGTCCAACTCCCAATGTGAAAGTTGATATCAGGTCCCCTTGCTCTGCATACAGTGCCCTGTACTTCTCCCTCCTGGTACCATCAGAAGACGCTTTTATTTGTATTATCCTTGGAGTATTGTCTGTTTCGTCTAGAATGTAATCTCTGCGAGGAAAGTACTGGGGCCTGTTAGCTCATTATCTGTGCCCGGCACATATTAAGCTCACAACAAATGTCAAGAGAATGAATAAAATGGATGATCCTCAGATTTTCAATTGGTTCCTAGAATAAATATTGATGGAAGGTGGGACGAGAGCAGGAGAGTAGGTGAAAAATCTTGCGATTTGAAAAGAACTACAAGAACCATATTGCCTGCTGGTGTTCTTAATGGCTTCACTGTATTGAAAAGAGAATTTTGTTTTCTTTTTCATTCTTTTCAGAGTTTTTCAGTGATAAGTACCCTTGATATTTCTGAAGATAGTATTATTATATAAGAAACCTCAGATGTTTCAATCTCTTAGGTGGCCCTGAATTTATTACAAAAGATCCTTGAATTTATAAAAATATTGGTCATTGTATGTAAATTAATTAAATGACATAGTTTTAAATCTGTTCATACACACTCTTCTAATGTGTGTGTTGCTATTAAATAGTACCAATTTATTTAAAAGCATCAATAAATTCATAATTCATAGTAATTCAAATATAATTATGCATTTGCTTTTATCTGCAGACATGAAACTCTACTACTAATGGTCCTCATGCTTAAATGATAAAAAATTCTAGGTTAAAGAAGACAAAATCTTCCAACTCTACTATAAGGTGAGTTTTATACAAGTTATTAAACTGGAGATTATTTTGAAGTATCAGTATTCTAGTTTTATATTGTATTTCTACATTCTCATGGAAATTGCTTTCTTTAAATCAAGGCCATCTTCAAAATTGCATTTGATTCTTTATGTTTCTTTGATTGCTTGTCCATTCTTTTGTTCCACAAAGACTATTTATGGATCAATTACTAAAGGCAAGAGCTGTTAGAGGTTAACTTTAACTTAAAAATTAAGACGATCTTCTGAGGTACGAATGCTTGTCTTTGTCCATAATTGTCAGTTTCATTATAGTAGCGGTGGTTGAGGAAAGGGAGAGAGTATCGTTCTAGCTGACCAGAGTCCTTACAACCATCTCTTTACTGCATTCCACACATGTCTCTGAAGTCATTTTCCTAGATCGCCTCCTTTGATGTTTTAGCTTCTGCTGAATGAATCTGCAATGGTCCTAACTCCCCGAATAAAGCCCAGGTATTTTGATATAGAGTATCATATACCTCCCAACAGAAAGCCCACTTTTCTTTTCTTATTTCTTTTTTTTTTTTTTTTTTTTTTTTTGGTTTTTCGAGACAGGGTTTCTCTGTGTAGCTTGCGCCTCTCCTGGAGCTCACTTGGTAGCCCAGGCTGGCCTCGAACTCACAGAGATCCGCCTGCCTCTGCCTCCCGAGTGCTGGGATTAAAGGCGTGCGCCACCAACGCCCGGCTCTTTTCTTATTTCTTAAGACTTCCTAATACGTATACCACTTTGTGGAGGTCCATCATTTAGTTGAGGATGTTGTGACAGACAAGTCAAAGGACAGGGGCTGTCGCTCAGTGGTAGAATACTTGCTTTGCATAAGGCCCTGTGTTCAATCTCCAGTCCTTCCAAAATCAAAATAAAGACAAACAAACAAAAAGCTCCAACAATGCTACCAGCACCCTTGGATTGAGCACTGTTTTGTACTATTTGCTGCCAGTTATTAGGTGGACTGCCTAATAATAGCACATTTAAATCCAAGAAGTTGCCCTAGGTAAGACATGATTATTGTTGTTTGATTTTATAGGTCAGAAGAGTGAGGTTTACGGAAGTTAGGTAATTGGCCCTTGCCACATGATATAAATATACAGCCTGGGGAATGTACATATTTCTTGTTTTTGAAAATAGTTACAACATCGTTAATCTTTATTTGTGGAATAAGCAATAATTTTGAAGATGCTTGGCTTTGCAAACAAATCTAAGTCTATCTAAAAGAAGAAGGAGGAGGAGGAGGAGGAGGAGGAGGAGGAGGAGGAGGAGGAGAAGAAGAAGAAGAAGAAGAAGAAGAAGAAGAAGAAGAAGGTAGATGCTACCAAGTAGAGATTAATCTATTTTCACACTTTTGTGCTATGATGTGTTTCAAAATAAAGCACAACATTTAAGGTAGAATAATGACCTTGACAGTAGTAGGGTGTTGGGGTGAGGAGGACCAGTGAAAACCCAGAGCCACTTCTGGCCCTCTGAGTTGGCCAACCACTTAACCTTGCAGAATCTTGAATTTCTATGTAGCTCAGGCCGGCTTCATCCTCATATTCTCCTGCCTCAGCTCCCAAATGGCTACACTAAGTGATCACAACACTAAGCAAATCAAACATTTAAACATAAGGCTCAAAGCTGTGGAGAGCACTAGAGGACCACCCCAGGACATCTGTGTGAAGAGCACTAGAAACAACAGCAAAAATGAGAGATGGAATTCTAGAAAACACAAGACTCAGGCTGGAGAGATGGCTCAGGAAGTGGAGTGCTTGCTGTATAACTAGGAGGATGTGCGTCCATCTTTGGTACTGATGTAAAAGCCAGCATGGCGATGCCTGCCTGTGACCTCTGAGCTGGGTAGAGAGTCCAGGGGAGACAAGAGGATTGCTGGAGCGTGTCCAGCATGCTGACCAGGAGGCAGAGGTGGAGGAATCTTTGTGTGTTTGAGTTAAGCTGGTCTACGTTTTAAGTTCCAGGCCAGCCAGACCCAGTCTCAAACACACAAAAACAAACAACAGCAAGGTTGAATGATGGGGAAGACTCCCATTATCAACCTCTGGCTTCTGCAAGAGTGCACACACCTGAGACACACGTGTACACATATTGACTGACTCTGCACAGATTGTTTATAGCAAAGAAACAACAGACTTAAGAGAGCCTACAGTAAAGGAGAAAATATTTTCTGCTATTCATCTGAGAAGGGATTAATTCTAGAATATGTAAGGAACTCAAAGAACAGTAAAAAAAAAAAAAGTCCAGTTAAAAGTTGGGTTAATCACCTAAACAGACAGTTTTCAAGAGAGGATACACAAAAGGCCAATAAGACTATGAAAAAAAGCTCATGTGTGAATACAAATCAGAACTTCAAGGTATCAGTTCACCCCCATTCAGCCTAGCCACTATGAAAAGGTATCCTACTATCCAAAAGTAGGATACCGAGGAAGGAGAACTCTCACACACTTTTGGTAACAACGAAAATTAGTTTAATCATTAAGGAAAAAGGCAGGAAATCTCTCCTGGAACTGGAAATGGAACTGCCATATCGTCCAACAATCCCAATGTCATCTGTCAGAAGGAATTGGCGTCAGGATCAAGGCGACACCTGCATGCTTGTGTGTTTGTCAGTGATCCTGCAATAGCCAAGGTGCAGGATCAACTCGGACGTCCATGGATGGATGAGCAAACGGGGAATCTGCCCAAAGTTCCCAGGATTGGCTTCATCTGATTTCTCATTATCCTGATATATATGGCCTTGGCTCATTGTACCGTGTGGAGATGGAACTGGACTCACACGGTGAAATAAAACCAAAGACATTGTGTGGAAGCCGTATATGAAGACAACCATACAATCCCCATACTACCCTTGTATTTGGTGTGAACCAAGTCAGCCATTCACTGACGGCTGGCCTTTGGATAATGTAGCAATGATAAATAATAACAACGACATGCGATATGTATAGTATTTACAAACTATAGGACATTTATTCTCAGTGCTCAGAAATAAATGAAGGAATAAACAAAAATGAACAAACTGTCCATTTTCATATGTGAAATTGTTTCCCACATTAAGTAAAAGATAAATTTACAAATATTCCTTATGAAGGTGAGTCAAAGTTTTGAAAAAAATTTTTTTTTCTAGGACCCAAACTCAATCAGTACCATTGTAAGAGTAGAGATTTGAGATCATGAAAAGATTTCTAAAGTCAAGTGCATTTTTAATTTTGAATATATTCTTATTTTTATCTCCCTCCCTCTGTTAAAATAACTGGTCCTGGTTTCGGTTTTGACTTTCACTGTAGAATACTTTTTCCATCTCCACCATACCTCATCCAGCAGCTTGCTGAGATAAAGGCTTTATTCAGGAGCACACTTGTTTCTCTTCTGCAATAGAAGTCTTACTTCAGATTACTTGGTATTATCACTTTGAGATTTTGGGTTGTGAGGTGGATGTGGTGACCAGGTGAGACTCAGTTTTCCCCCTTGGGTTGAAGTGTTTTACATGTAGAATAAAAATGAAGAATAAAATGTTTCAGAGACCAGTGGGGAGATGAAAATCCTGTTCACCACATGGATTCTTTCTTTCATACTACTGTTGTTTTACTAAATGCACATATTATAAACTGCTTTCTAAAAATGTTAATTTTTATTTTTATTTAATTTTTTGGATCTTATGCTGGCATGGATGTCCATGTACCACATGCATGCAGTACCTTCAGGGACCAGTAGAGGGCGTTGGATCTCTTAAGGCTGGAGTTACAGACAATTGTTAGGGGTATGTGGGTGCTGGGAATTCCACCCTGATCTTCTGAAGCAGCAACCATTGCTGTTAACAACTGAGTCATTCCTCCAGCCCCATCAACTGCCTTCTAAATACTTATTTTATAAGCACAGATGAGTGCTGTTAGCCTTGGCCTTTTCTTCTGCAGTGAAATTCCCAGCATGTTACTGAGAAGGCAAGGAGGGTAGGCATTGCTGCTTTTCTCCCGATTTTAGACAGAAAACACGTAAGAAAGTAAGGGTGGAATACTTCTCATTTTATGAAGCCAATAGTAATCACTCCGTTGCTAAAAATCAGACAATTACATTACAAAATAGGAGAAAACTACACAGTAACGACTATCACGTGCATACCTGTAGGAACCCTTAGCAAGATTACCTAATCGAGTTGACTAATGATAACGATAATAATAATAATACTTGTAATAATAATTGACAATAGCCAAGCAGTGTTTAGCCTGGAAATGTAAGTTTACTTCATTCTTTAGGAATCAATCAATATAATGCACTTTACTAACAATGTAGTAAGCTCCATAATAAACCCTGTATTGATTGTGTCAATTTGAGGAAATAAAAGCATTTTGTAAAACATAAATGAAAACTGGGTCAAGAAGGAAACTCCTTCCTTTTCTTTTTAGACGGGGTCTCTCTACGTAGTCCTGGCTGTCCTGGAACTCACTATGTAGACGGGATGGCCTCAATTTAACTCACAGAGATCCTCCTGCCTCTGCTTCCCTACTGCTGCAATTAGAGGTGTGTGCCACCACATCTGGCAAGAAGGAAACTTCTTTAGTTTCTTAAATGTAGCTAAACATTCTACCAATAATAGCTTATATGTGAAAATTTCACCGTAAGCAGGGGAGGAGCTCATGAGGCCCCATTCCTAACCAAGGGACTACGGGCAGCTAATTGTCGTTGGGAAAAGAGATATTATTTTCCTTAGTGGTATAGTCACTGGTAAATTGTTCATGCTCCAGTAAATAACCTACTGATGCTCATTCAAGCAACCTTAATTAAACTCAGTGGAAAACACACACACATGCACATACACACATACATGCACACATACATACACACAAACACATACATATGCACACAAACACACACATACATATACACAGACACACACATACACACACATGCATAATACACACAAACACATACATACACACACAAACACACACATAAACACATACTTGTTGAGAAGGTTTTAAACACAAGAAAGAAGGAAATAGAAGAAGGTAATGGGGGAATAAAAATGACCAAAAATTATTATATACCTGTGTAAAATTGTCAAATAAAGAATGATTGTCTTGTTAAATAAGAAGAAATAAGCTGTTTTTAATCTATAAATCACCAAGGAGTTAACAAAAACTTTTAGAAACTGTAAGTTAGTTTGTAAAGGTTACAATATACAAGACATACAAAATTAATTTTTGTACCATAGCAATATAAATTAGAAAAACAAAATTTAGAAGAAGCAACACCATTTAATACCTCAAAACCCAACCCATAGAGTATTATTTGAGTATAAGTTCACCAAAATGTGTGTATTAGTCAGGGTTACTATTGCTATGATGAAATACTCATGATCAAAAGCAAGTTGGAGAGGAAAGAGTTTACTTGGCTTACACTTCCACATCACAGTTCATCACCAAAGGAAGTCAGGACAGGAACTCAAGTAGGGCAGGATCCCGGAGGCAGAAGCTGATGCAGAGGTCATGGAGGGGTGCTGCTTACTGGCTTGCTCCTCAAGGCTTGCTCATCCTGCTTTCTTATAGAACCCAGGACCACCAGCCCTGGGATGATACCACCCACAATGGACTGGGCCCTCCCACATCAATCACTAATTAAGAAAATGCCCTACACTAATTAAGGTTGCCTACAGCCTCATCTTATGGAGACATTTTCTCAATTGAGGTTCCCTCCTCTCAGATGACTCTAGCTTGCAGTTATCCTAAAATGAGCCAGCACAACATGGACAGTACTTTTATACTGAAGATCACAAAACACCGAAGAAAAGAATCAAAGGAAGCCAAAATCAACAGAGGCATCCACGTTCATGAGCTGGAATATTTCACATAGTAAATATATCAAATACCCCTAAATACACCTGTCCATTTAAACAAAATGCTAGAAAGATTTTTTGTACATAACTAATTCTAAAATTTGTGTGGAAAAGAAACAAAAACCAAACAATCATAGTTAAAACAATTTGAAAATTAAGGAAAAAACTTGTATAAAATATAAAACACAAGTTGGATGGGTGGGGAAGTGGAGATCATCTGGGAGGAGTTGGGGGAGGGGAAAACATGATCAGAATATATTATATGAAAAATATTTTTAATTGAAGAAACTTACTGTGAAGTTCCCGTAGTAAGGTGGCATGCTGTTATCTAAGACAAACACATGGAACAGAGTCAAGAGTCCAGACCTAGATCCATACAAATGGGATCAATTGATTTTGACAAAGGTGCAAAAATGACTTACTGAGAAAAGGATTGATAGACTTTTCAACACATGGTGCTGTACACTTGGCGTCTCCATGAAATAAAATCAACTTTGATATGAATCTCACCTCTGAAAATGAGCTAGAAGTGGACAGTAGATCTAAATGTAAAACATAAAATTACAAAAATTATAAAAGAAAAAAATGTAAAAGCCCATATGATCTTGAGATTGCTCATGAATTTGTAGACATGACCAACAGCATAAGCCATAGAGAAAAAAGTAGATAAAATAGACTTTATTAAAAAAAAGAACCCACAAACTATTATTCTGCAAAGACACTAACATAAAAAATGAAAAGCTAAAATTCAAAGAACATATGAACTCTTCTACTCAACAATACAGAACCCAGAAATTCAATTAAAAACATTCAAAAGATGTGAACAGTCACTTCATCAGAGAGTCTAATCTAAATAAGCACATGAAACAATGTTCAACATCACAAACTTTAGAGAAACTTGAATTCAGAACACACTGAATTTTCAGCTCTTACCCACTAGAATGGCTAAAATTAAAAACCCAGCACTGAGTGCCGATCTTGAATGCAGCACACCAAAGCCTCCCATGTCATTTCAGGACATCCACAATGGGTCAGCACACCTTGGAATATTATCTGGCAGTTTCTTACAAAATTCAATATACACTTGCCATTGAGTCAGAAATCCTGTCTCATTTGCTTCCCTAGAGAAATAACTTTTAAAAACAATATCTATTTTTGAAGATGCTATACATGTATATATTTTATCATAGCACCCTCACTACTTCCTTTCAATTCTCCAAGAACTCAACCTGTCTGCCTACTGACTTCATATCCTTATTATTATTATTATTATTAGTCCCTCAAGTCTATTTAGTGCTAACTATATGCACATGGATGTGGAGCCACGTTGATGTCCTTGGTCCATGCTGCTGACAACCATGTTGATGTCCATGGTCCCTGCTGCCCACAGAGATCATGATGCTGTCCATGATTGGTGCTGCCACCAGGAATCATGTGGAAATCCATGATCTGCGCTGCTGCTGACTGCTATGGGTAGGGAAGCTTCTTTTTCGTGGTATCGATGACTGCAGACTCATAACTGAGAATGAGACATGAGACACATTGAAGGCTTCTGTGACAATACCCCCCCACCCCACCCCCACAAAAAGAAACAGTTCAGACAGGAAGCCATTGAAGAGAGTCCTTCAAAACTGTGATAAAGAAGCTGAAGTGTAGCTCTTCACAGTTGACAGCTTCTGGCAGGGGTGTGGTGGGGAAGGACTCCGTTTTCTTTAAGAGGCTGACCACTGGGAGTTTGCAATTAGTGTATATGCAACACAAATTACTTGGTGGGGTTTTTTTTTTTTTGTGGGGAGGGGAACGAGGGTGGGAGGGTAGACATGGGAGAACGCATGGGGGAACATGGTAGACATGGGGGAACGCATTGTATGAAATTCCCAAATAATTAGTGAAACTATTATGCTGGGGAGAAAAATGAAAGAGGATAGAACCTGAAAATAAAAATAAAAAGAAAAGAAAAAAGAAAAGTGATTGGAGGCGTTAATCTCAAGTAAAGACAGATAAGGAGATTAAAAATCCTAAACAGAATAAGAAATAGAATCGAGAATTAACTTTGACAGATGACTAACGGGAAATCTCAGCATGCAGAATGGAATGAATAATTGGGAAGCAACAAGCTGGAGAGAAATTAGAGATAATTTTGAGAATGAAAGAAAATCATAAATATTCAGTGTAAAAGAAAACCCTGAGTTCTTCTAAAATAAATACAAGCTGAAGGGAGATTTTAAAAATTACCATGTAGGTATATAAAAATGTGCATGAGAGTCTATATACCAATCCAACCCATTGTGTAGCACTTGAATACATTTACATGCTGTTAGAGTAAGCCAAGTAAATGGAATTTGGAGTTTTTAATATTCAAAATTGGAGTTTTTAATATTATTTTATTATGTGGCATTCCAAAGACCTTAGAAAAGCTCTTTGGTCATTGCAGGTGCTCGGTTAAAATTTTTGAATGAAGCAAAGAAAACTCATTAAAGAAAAATGATTACCTTTCACCTTGCTTTCCCATACATGGTGACTAATAAGGATGTCAGTGCCCTGTGCGGGTTTTGCCCCAGTTGCCACGGATGGATGGCATGAGCTTGCATTTTCCCAAGCCATTTTCTGTGGATTTAGCACCCACCAGGGAGGGATTTTCTAAAGATTGAAGTTCAGACCCACTCTCTGGCTATTGAATACGCAGACTCAGTTTGACAGCAGCATTATGCAGGAGTCCCTCCAGGTTCAGATTGAAATGTGACTTCGGCCTGCCACACAGTGTTTGCCGCTGGAACCAAGTCACTGGGGCTGTTGGTCTGAGGATTTGAACTGGGAAGCTGACCTATCTCTGCTGTTTTAATATAGTGAAAAGCAGTTGTGTTCTTTCTGTGTTCTAAACAGATGTCTTTAAGCTAGACATCCATCACCTGCCTTGATTGGCTTCCTGGACAAACCACCCTCCAAGTGTTCAATCTCATCTTTTGTCCTATCTCATCTTCAGTCTCTGGCAATAGAAATTCTGGCTTCCCCGAGAATATGTTGTCAGATTCACTTTTACTCTTCATCTAGCCTGTAATGAAAAGGGCAAATGATTCAGTTGATGGTACAGTTATAGATTTTTCCAAGACCCTTCATCTTTCTTCCAGATAATACATATTGAACAAAATCCTAACCATCTACTTTAAGAAATTGTGTAGAATCATGATTAAAAGCTGAACTGCAGATTTCTGTGAATTTTCAACTCCCCCCACCACCGCCATCCTATATATTTCCCTTTTGTGGACGCCCCCCCCCCCAAGTCATTGAGAGAATACTGAGCCAATCAAAGCCAGTGTTATCATCACCCTTCAAATCCCGCTTTCAAGGGATTATTTGGGTTTTCCCTATACTGGTGCCGTAATGCGTCAGAATTTTCAGTTATATGTGTGGGGAAATAATTAGAAACCAGGTTCTAATAATAAGTAGTTAGAAATAATAATCAATTTCTAATTAGAAATAATTAGAAAATAAATAGTTAAAGTTGAACCTGGACTATTATTTCAAACTCCCTAACATAATTGTGTTGCTGACTAAAGGAAAGACAGCATAACTCATTGCTTGCATAGAATTTGAGGGTTTCCATCCCATGCTTTAACAGCCTGAGGCTCTATGTGTCAATCACAAGACACTTTCTAAATAGAAAGCTTTCCTGTAATTAGGGGAGAATTACTTATATCCCAAGATTGGAGAAATAAAACAAATACTAGATAAAGTAGAAAATAATTTGTACAATTTTCTTAATAACTTGCATATAATTATAATTTTACTTCTGTGCATAAATGATACTAAATGATAGTCTTGCAACTGAGTATTTTGTAAGTGTAGCCCATGATGAAATATGCAAGGTCATTTGCATTTTTTTGTGAGTTACAACCAGATACATTAAATCCTCATTCTGGTTTCCATGATCGCTAGGGTTTAAATTAGGAAAAGATAGAAGTTGAAAAGGAAGTCTTTAAAGATTGCTCACTCTTTTAATCTGCAGAAAAAGACCAAGTATTTTCAAATCATAATATTAATGTTACAAATGTCATTAATAAAACTTAACAGCCAGACAACAAGAGCATTTTATATTGTAGCAACGAAATAAGAACAAATCATGGGGAAGTTATAGCATTTCCTACTGTTAGTTTACAAATAACAATATTTAAGCACAAAATATTAAACCAACATAATTAAGGCACTTATATTTCAAGAGTCAGTTAGCAATAATATTGAAAGTATCTAAATTACTAAATGGTAGAGGAACATACTCCTGTGTAGTCTAGCTACATGAAAATAGAAATGCCTAAATTGAAGTCAATGCCATGTTTTATAAAGGACCAACCAGGCTTCAGGAATCAGTTTGAGTAAGATGCCTGAAGTACAAAGTTTACTGTCATAGACTGACCCTTCAGGGCTCTCCAACACTGGGTTCATGCTTCTATGGTAAGTGAAGATGCTTGAAGGCTTGTATAAGAGCTGGTGAACAGGAAAGTATTTCATAATAGTTTTCCTACTTCAGGGAGAGAGTTAAAAAAAAAAAAACCAAGATGGGAACTTAAAAATACATTTCCCCCCTCTCCCATTACAAACACTCTTTGAAGATGCGGCCACAGAATGGTAAAGGTTCAATATGTCAAGTCCAGTCACACTGTAGAAAAATGATAGTCTTATGATGGGTTCAGATGTATACCTCAAGATAATCAAAACTTTTATCAGGGGACTTAGACTTTCTATAGGGAAAAATATAATAATTGGAAATTGTTCATTGTGAATACATTAGATTTGCACAGACAAAACATTCATGGAGTGCAATTATAGCTAGCATTGCTATGTTAGTATGAATGTTAATAGCATGTTTGTTTTTGAAATGGGTTATGCATTCTGATAAATGTCTGCTTTAATCTAGTCATCTGTGTATCACTTGTCTAAGTACTCTCATTTAAGATGCCATATCCCTTCTTGTAGCAATAAAGGGGTAAAGCAACATTAATATTAAATAATTAGAAAAACAAAAGGGGAATGATTAAACATATTTACATAATTGAAATAACACTGTGTCGCAGTGGGAAATCGGGACAATGTTGTCTCCTTTCAAAGTAATTCATAATTCAGATTTTTAATTATGGCATATTCATTCATTTAAAGATGATTCTGGATGAGAGGGCCACTAATGAAATACAATCATTAGCATCTAAACAAAGTAATTTACAAAGTCTCCTTTAGGGGAAAAGATTCCTAGAACATCATCAACCACACAAGATATGCAAAAACAAGCAATTAAACCACACACAAGAACTACAACAGCCTTATAGATCAGTGATGTACACATGAAAACATAACTGATTACAATGATTAGACTAGGGTAGTGTGGTTAATTTGTATTTTATGTAGTGATTCCATGGAAGAATGCACCCGGACAGACCCATTACACACAAGAGGAACTTAGTCTCATTAATACTCACTCAAAACACATTATCCCCAATCCCCCCGCAAAGCAACCGTGAAGTTTGAGTTGTTGACTGGATATCTACGTGGGATCAAAACCCTGCCTCCTTAATAAGATGTCTTCCCTTCTCCAGGACCTCTTTTTGCTTGAGGTTTGCTATTATAAATGAGCAAATGGGGGGATCAGGCAGGTGCTGCACTGGATTTTACATTCTTTTCAAATCCTACTTTAGGCTTCCAGTGACAACACCCTGCCAGTCCTACTGGGTCAGCGATTTGTGGGCTCTTCTTCTGCACACACAATTACAGATCATTAAGTATGCAGCAGGACTAAACAGATAGGGTTATTCTCTGGGTTTTAATGCCTGTGTACAGACAACATCTTGTTAAACTGGACCCAGAGAGAAGCTGGTTTCCAACGCGTCTCCTCCAGGCCACATTGATATCTTGTTTAAAATCTATAGTCAGTTGGCTGATTTTCCTTTGTGAAGGTAGGACTTAAGCTTGGGAGTAAAAGGAGAAGAAATCAGGAGGGTAGTGTTGTGGTGGGGAGGGAGGGGGATGGTGTGTGTCGAGGGAGCTGGCACCCCTGGTGGAGGCTGAGCAGCTACAGAAGCCAAAATGTGCTCTATTGGGCACTCGAGGGATAAAAATACTGGTTAATTTTCAACAGTGCCTCCTTCATTTGACTTTACAATTTACAACAGTGAACATTAATGCAGGAATGGCTGGGTTGAGGAGGAGTTTAAAATTAGAGCCCTTCTTCTCATTAGCCCCAACAGCCTGACCCAGGGTGACTGAGAAGCAATTTGTCGCCAGATTCTCATTCTGCTTCTGTTATGGCTCCTTGTAAATGACGCGCGGCAATTTATTGTGGCACCTCCGGGAGTCAAGAACATAATGTGTAAAACACATACAAAAAAAAAAAAAACCTTTCTTCACATTCATTAACACCCAGCACATAGAGGCTGTTCACTTTCTCTCTAATGAAGGAGGGGGATCTGAAATCTGAGGCTTTCCAGCGTGTGAAGAAGTCCTCTTCAGACCATTAGGCGGAGGCTGAGTTGGATGGAAGAAAGGTCATTGACAAAAATGGAGAATGGCGACATGAGAAGAAATAAAAAATGGATGAAGGAGCGAGTCTGCAAGCCCGGAGAATGGGAAGGACCTTTTTGGCATCAATGATGATCAACCTTTCTTGTCTCTCAGGGGGTTTTCTGTTGTCGGTGAAGAAAAGCATATCTGGCTCTTTATTTAACTGGAAATTGCTCTTGTGTTTGGCCAATTCTCATTTCTTCACCCTTGATCTGACCTTGGAAGAGGCATTAAGTTAGACTCATTTGAAGAACACATTGTCTATGATCTTTAAAACAGGCTTGCTTATTTCTCCACACTCCCGCCCTGAGCCTTTACAAAAAAACTGTGGAGTCCGTGGTTTTAATGTGTTCTGATTGTCTGACAGGCCTCCTTCACCCAGGCTGGCTGCATGCTTTTCTCATACTTCCATGATTAATTCTGATTAATGGTTTGGTTTTGTGGGGCCTCACGAATGGCACCTTGAGATGAACCTAATAATATCTTACTATATGAAAAAAAATCCCAAGAGAGGATAAGATTGCCCGTTGGGATTCAGTGCTGAACCTTTCTGTGTAGAGTACTTGGACATCCTGACCTGTTTCATGACTTAGGAGCAGGCATCCAGTGTATATGGTAATAACAGTGATCATTATCATTTAAAGGCTCATTTCAGAAAAGGCAACATTTTATGGCACCAGATAGAAATGCTGTTAAAATCCAGAAGCTTTTCTTTTCAGAGTATTTAACAAGGGCACTGTGCCAGGCAGATAACATGAACTCGGAGGTTGCTCTTCACAATGCTGTGCTGACAGCTAAGGTGGGCATCAGAGATCCTGTGCAGCAAGGTATAGTCATCATCCCCTTCCTTCCTCTGTGTGATGCCAACTAGAACACTGAGGACAGAGGATAGTCTATGTGCTCAAACACAGTGTTAGCAAGGAGCCAAGTTGGGATTCCAGTCTATGCTGCATTCGATGAAGGCTACAAGCATCCTCCGGGTCATCTCAGCTCTCACTGTAGGACTTCTGATTCCAAATGCCTGTAATTCCTTCCTCTTCTTGTTCCCATTTAACTTTTATCTTCATGATACAACACACACACACACACACACACACACACACACACACACACACACACACACAC
>CABHPP010069287.1:0-29803 GCA_902168425.1 Peromyscus attwateri | reverse complement strand
ACACACACACACACACACACACACACACACACACACACACACACCACAGCATTATGGGTTTCAATATGTCAATGAACCAAACAGTATTATATCCTAAAATACACTGTGATTCTCATGCTGTAAATGATACCTGTGATTTGTGTGTCATGGTCTTCTCTACCATGAAGATGCCAAGGAAGCACACACAAAAAAAAGTTCACATGCTACTTAGGTACCAAAAACAAATCATGAATATGTTGTCTAAGTCCTGCCCAGACTTAGAACAGTAGTTCTTAAAGGATGTCCCAGGATGCCTTTGGTAGTCAGTAGTCATGGTAGGTTGTATTATAGCACCTTCTTGATGAAGACAAATATCTCTATATACTACTAAAATCATATTTGCCTTTTTCACTTCTTTCATGAAAGTAAGGGTTTCTCACAGACTACACTGCATGTGATATTTCAACAGATTAATTGTAAAAATAGGTATAAACAAATTTTTGTTAAGAAGATTTTATAGTTATTTTTAAATTTGTAATGCCAATATTAGTAAGTTTGTTAGTCTTGCATAAGATAAATCTTTAACAATCTCTCTTTTTACTTTCTAATAGAATTATTTTTTAAGATGTATTTTATTATTTATTGGTGGGAGGAAGTTGCTCACAGAAACCAGAAGAAGACACTGAATCCTCAGGAGCTGGAATTGCAAATGGTTGTAAGCCACCAGGTGTGAGTACTGGGAACCCAACTTGAGTGTTCTGCAAGGACAGTCAGTGCTCTTAAGCACTGCTCCATCTCTCTAGTCCCCAATTTAATTTTAAATGGAATTAAAATAAAAAATTAGGCCAGATGTTATTGCCACACACCTTTAATCCCAGTCTAGGGAGGCAGAGGCAGGCAGATCTCTGTGAGTTCAAGGCCTACCTAGTCTACAAAGTGAGTTCCAGAACAGCCAGAGCTGTTGCACAAGGAAACCCTGTCTTAAAAAACAACAACAAATTAAAAATTAAATTTCTAAATAGAATCTTCAGTTACTAGAGTTTATTCACAAACATTCATATACACAATTTACACAAGCAATATAGTCCGTTGGTGTCTTCAGCAGTTTTTACGAGTAACACTAAGCCTTAGACAAGAGTCTTTTCATAATGACTGCCTTAGAGAAATGGTGGATCACTTATACATGTGCTCTGCCTTGTGGGATTCTGGACAACTGTCCATTCAGTTAGTTTAGATCCAGTTGGAGAGTGCCATGACATATATGTGGGTTCTCTCCTTCTACCTCATGGGTCCTGAGAATCAAACTCAGGTCAAACTCAAGTCATTAGGCTTAGTAGCAGGTGGCTTTACCCCTGTGCTATCTCACCAGCCCTAAACATTCTTTTAAATTGTTCACAGTGTGACACTAGAACTACTTTCCTGGTAGTAGGTTCTATTACATAATTAATTTTCTTCACTGAATGCATGGATATTTGATTACTGTACAAATCAAGCGTATTTTTGGAGCATGCACCTGGAGGGTTTCTGTGTTGAAACATTACACGTTGATGTCTCCCAGTCAGATATGAGGTGTGGTATATATGATGTGTACTGATAACATCTGGAAGTGGTTTGACATCTAAAGGAGATGAGTAGGCTTTGCATTTGTTTTGATAACAAATAGTGGAGATTCGTGTTCACCCTGTGATAACATTGCTCTCACCAGCATCCCAGTAGGTTTTCTTTAGTGCAAGGGAGATAAGTTAGCCCGCCTAATGGGATTGTGCCTCATAGTGGGTCCATGTATTATGCTTGTGAGCGCCATTTGCCTTGCCCATTAAGCTGTGTATGTAGCGTTTATAGAAGCAGGTAAACTCAGTGCATACTAATGACTTCATTGATTTCTATTGATCTCACCCCAGTTCACATACAAATGGCAACTGGCACAAAGCCTACCACATTCTGGCAAAGTTCAGTACATCATAGACTGCATAAATCTATGCATAAAATTGCTAATAAGAAAAACTCTAAACTATATTCACTATGAGAACAAAAATGAAATATTAGATGATAAAATGCATAGTGATGCAGCATGTGAGGATGGCTTCTGATACGTTCTTACGTAACTCATCAGTGGGAGCCTTCGTACATTTTTCTTCCCCTGGGGTAGTGCCGTGATGTACTGGCTGTATTCTCCATGGGTGCTGTCTAATTGTGGTCACCTGTCCTACCATTTAATGCATAGAACTGCCTTCCTTTTAGACTGAAAGGAGACTGTTCTGATTTCACTGTACCCAAAGACCTGATTCACAGCATGTCATAGAGTTTTGCTATCTAGGCTCAAAAATGGGTCTGCAAAAATATGTAAAAATAGGTCTATGGAATGTATAAATATAAAAGTGTATGAATATTTTAAAAGACCTATAACAATGTGAATGTTTCTAGAGTAAAGTAGACTTTCATGATGTCAGACAAGACAATGATTTTAATGAAAACATGGAGTTATAAACTTAGACTTAAGAACCATGTTGACACATTGGTTCTTTTCATTTGCTTAATAAGCATACTCAGAGCCCAAGTTCTGAGCTGAGTTTCCCATGATGAGATGAAACAAGTCTCGTTCCCCTAGTTGTTAATTATCTACAAAGAAGAAAAAGAAAGACACAAACTATGAGAAATCCAGAGTTCTTGGATAAGTATTACAAAGTGCTGTGGGAAGAGTGACTAACTGGCTAGAGACTTCAGGAACACTGCAAGAGAGAGTAGCATTTGAGCTTGGTACAATACAATGTGTGGGAGTGTACCAGAATCTTCTTAAATGGGAAAGGGCATCCCCAGATAGAAAAGACAACATGTTCACACCAGAGAGGACGTAGGAGAACACAACATCCTGGAGACAATGTGAGAATTAGAACAAGTTTCTTTGAAAAGAAGTTTGGCAGATTGTCTCAAGATCTATACAAACATGTACATCTTTAGTATATATTCCCACTTATGGGAGTTTATGTCATGGAAAAGCACAGAGAAGAAGAGTTTCAGTTATAAGGGCAGAAATGCAAAAGAAAAATTGTTTCATTATCTAAAATGTGCAAAATAGTTATGTAGATTATAGCACACAGTCTTATTGATCAATTCTGTTGCTAGGATAATAATAATGACTGTTCTAAATCAGATAGAAATGTATCTATGCTATTGTATTAACTAATAAAACAATAAAGCTTTGTTATTGTGACTATTTGTAAGTGATCTGTGTATGTAGATAGGGTGAAGAACTCAAACTCCAAATCCAGACAGCAGCAACAATCACAAAATGTTCTGTCAAGGCAGTAGGACTGTGACTGATTTATTTTAGTTAATTTAACAAATTGTGACCCTATTGGTTACTAATTCAGGTAGTGGTTGTCCAGTGGATGTAAATGTTCATGTGTAAGAAGTGTGATAGAACTCACTATTAGCAGAGATAAAGGAACCGGTCATGTACCAAATACATTTTTCAATTTTTAAAGAAATCTTCAGAATCCACCCATCCCATCATTAAAGGAGTTCTCTTTCTGTAATGTGATGGATGGTCCAGCACATTGCAGGCTGTGACAGTGGGCCAGAAATATGTGGGGGATGCAAATACACATTGGAGAGTGTATTTTGTAAGGTACAAAACAAGCTACCTGAGAACCATCTGGAATATATGTCAAGTATGCACTTTTTAATCTCTTCCTTAATGTCCTTAATGTTATAATTTCAAGAGAAAGTTATAAATTTATAAAGATAAATGTAAGGCTACAAACTGCATATTTAATAAGCACACTAATTCTAAGACATCTTCAATTTGGAAAACCATTGATTGATTTAAAACATTGACCCACATGAAATTAATAATAGAAATTCTCATGAAACATGGTATTTATTTGGGTGCACATTTGAAAAGTCCTTCGGCTCCTTGATTTTCTTTGTATTAAGGAAAATTCCTTGTATCGTATTTCTGGTATTGCTCCTAGTTTCAACCCAGTTTGTTAACATCACAAATGATAAGACATTTACCTCCAACTATTCAAAATATGCATTCCCCATGCACATGTATTGATGTTCATGCACAGTGTTGGGAAGTCTTCAGTGGTTTTCTGTAGCTACCCTTGTTGCTTTATTCTTTTTTTTTTTTTTTTTTTTGGTTTTTTTAGACAGGGTTTCTCTGTGTAGCTTTGCGCCTTTCCTGGAGCTCACTTGGTAGCCCAGGCTGGCCTCGAACTCACAGAGATCCGCCTGCCTCTGCCTCCCGAGTGCTGGGATTAAAGGCATGCGCCACCAACGCCCGGCTGTTGCTTTATTCTTAATGCTTACAGTATCATTATGTTGTAAGGTTACAACAGACTACACTCACTATGACTTTCCTCCTGTGGCTTATTAATGTGCCTGAACTAGATTTAAGGATTTGTGTTCTTTTCTCCTTTGTAACTTTCTCTTTTTATTCTTCATTTCCTTATCCCTCCCCCCACCCCCTGTATTTCTGATTAACTTAACCATGGACTATAGCTTTAGTGATTAATGGTTTTTTTCTCAATCTGCCCTTAAACATCCTTGGTCAGTGACTTCTGCTTGGGAAAAGGTATCCTCCTACTCACTATCTCATTTCGTCCTTAACGACTTTTCCTTGGGGTCTTGGGGTTGGATTAAAGTGAACAATTAGTCACCTCTGTGTTAAAGTAAGGAAACATAGAGGATCCAGGTAGATCATAAATCATCAAGCATGAGGTGGAGAATGACAGTATGAATGCTGAGGAGACTATGTCAGAAAACACACATTTACCCTCTCACCTTCTTCATCTTCCTAGAAACCACCTAGGAAACATGCAGTGATGGGGGAATCTCTGTACAAGACAGTCTTGTTCCAGCCCATGAGTCACTGTTGTTCAAAATGGACTGGTGATTCCTCTCTAGGTGGACGTATTGTCAGACAGCTGAGGAAGTTCTGATCTGACAACATTGGGCACAGATTCTAGAAAGCCATCCTAAGAAAGTCTCTGAGTACAAATGAATTCCTAGGACAGAACAATGTCCCATCCTGGTATCTGCACTGGTCTGGTTTCTAATTGCAGCAGTAATGTCAGAACCAATACAGCCAAGGTCACGTGCAGCTCAGTACCAACCCATTCGAAATATACCATGTACATGAATCCTCCTTTTCCAAAAATCCTCTCAATTAAAGCAGACCTTACTTTCCAAAGCTAGGTTTGGGAAACTATTGCTTACCAAATGGCTCTATATCACAGACATTTTTTTTCCTATTCTACTGTGAAATCCCCTCAAACATCTCTGTTGTGGATAGTATTCCTAGTACTTTTTATTTTCTAACACTTTTTTTTTTTTTTTGGTTTTTTTTCGAGACAGGGTTTCTCTGTGTAGCTTTGCGCCTTTCCTGGAACTCGCTTTGGAGACCAGGCTGGCCTCGAACTCACAGAGATCCGCCTGCCTCTGCCTCCCGAGTGCTGGGATTAAAGGCGTGTGCCACCACCGCCCGGCTATCTAACACTTTTTTTTTTTTTGAGACAGGGTTTCTCTGTGTAATTTTGGTGCCTGTCCTGGATCTCACTCTGTAGACAAGGCTGGCCTCAAACTCACAGAGATCTGCCTGGCTCTGTCTACTGAATGCTGGGATTAAAGGCGTGCGCCACCACCGCCTGGCTTATTTTCTAATACCTTTTTCACATGTTAGAATTTCTGTGATAGAGCTGTGGAGATGGTTGAATAGGTGAAGGCACTTGGTACCAAGTCTGACAACCCAGGGCTATCACTGCACTCTACATGGTAGAAGGTGAAAACTGACTCCTGGTTTCTGCAAGTTGTCCTCTGACCTCTACATGCATGCCTTGGGCCACATGCATACACATGCCACATACACACACCACATACCACTCCCATCCCCACCCCCCACATCCCACACACATATACATACATCCACAAATAATGTTTGCAAACTCAATGAAAAAGAAATCCCATTGATAGAGTTTTTCCTGGACAGTCCTGAGACTGAAGCCCTGGCATGGTCCTGTGGTTCTTATCTAAAGATGCAGTTATTACTGACAGTGCAGACTTGAGAGCAGTCTACATCAGAAAGACTCCATGGAATTGTCTAGAAATCCAGGCATTTGGGTTTCTTCATAGTTCTTAAGAAACTGAAAATAAGTATTCTAGAGCACTGACGTTAGTTCACATTTGAAAAGAATTCATAGGTGACCTATTTTCAAGAATGTAGATGTTTCTTAATCACTGTAAGCCTCAATTCTTGTATAATTTCAAATATAATTATATATAGTAGTACTATATAATGTATGTAATAAAAATATAATATAATAGTTCTCAGGGTATAATACTATTGGAGAGATTGTGAGATAACTTTTTCTTATTATTTCTTTTATTTTTGAGATTATAATATAATTGCATCATTTCCTCCTTCCCTTTCCTCCCTCCAAACCTGCCCATATACCCCTCCAAGCTCTCTTTCAAATTCATGGCCTCTACTTTCATTAATTATTATTGCATACATATATGTATATGTAATATATATTCCTAAACACACAAATACAACCTGCTCAGTCTATATACTGTTACTTCTATGTATGTTTACAGGGCTGGCCACATATTTTTGCTTCTTCAAAGTCTCTATGAGGCTCAATCAGTATAACTGCCTACGGCTTACACATGAGAATCTGCATTTGAGTCTCCTGTGGTCACGCAAACGGCAGCCATGACAGCCGCAAACCCAGCACCGAGGAGGAAAGGGCGTGGAGCTCATCAGCCAGCCAGTCTAGCCAAAATGTGCTCGAGGTCCAGTGAAAAAACCGGTTCAAAATATCAGACAGAGAATGACCAAGTGTCAATTGCTAGTCTCATGCATGTATGTACACACCCATCCACACATGTACGCAAACCACACCCGTGCACACACACACAAATACATGAGAACATATCACCTAGAGAACTAGTCAGTATCAAAGAAAGTTAAAAGGCAAGAGTGGAGAGAAGGAAACACGAGTCTGTAGCATTTTACTCCCTTGGATGTTAATCCCCAGCTTACCTCCAAAGCACACCTGTGGGTGTTTAGTTAGTAGGCAATAGGACTTCAGCGATCTTTTGTTCCTCAAACAAGTGTTGCCACTATAAGGGAGGAAAGAAAGCCAAAACTAATAATAAATGTGCATGAGCTCAGTCGACTGTGATGTTCCCACCAGTTCTATTTTCCACTCTCATAAAAAAAATGAAAAAGTTCCAAAATAATTCCCTGTATGATATTGTCTCTCAACTGGAACTTACTTCCTGACATATGTCTTTTGAAAAGTCATCTATGCATCCCACTTCTCATTGATGACTATAGAGTGGCAATTTACATTTTCAAAAGCTCATCCACAGCTCCTCAAATTCTTCTAAGAGGAAGATACTTGGGAACCAGGCATAGTGGCTCATGCTGGTAATCCCCGCGCTCAGGGAGCCAATGCAGGAAGACTTTCAGGTTGGGGACCATCATGAGCTACAGAGTGAGTTCCAGGGTCATCTGAGTGTGTCCCCCAGAAGTCAAATATTTAAAAAAAATACTGAAACATACCATGTTGTAGTCCCTAACCTACAGAAATTCATTTGAATATCTGGGGGGCTCTTGCTCTGTTTTCTCAATAACAGTGGCTTTGGGGGCTTCATTTCTCCTCAGTGTCATATGGACAGGGATCTGTAGATGGAGAGGGCAGATGGAGGGCCCATCCTTCCTCTTACTCGACATCAGCTTCTCCCTGTCCTAAAATGCCACTCTAGTTAATAGTTGTTCATTTTTAAAATTTTCATAACTACATTTCTTGATATATCAAGGTTAGGACATGTTATGTTACATGTGTGGACATCAGACAACAACTTGGAAGAGTCTGTTTTCCACCATGTGGGTCCCGGGAATCGAACTCAAGTGATCAGGCTTCGTGGCAAGAGCCTTTATCCACTGATCCACATTGCCTCTGTGTGCATGTGTGTGTGTGTGTGTGTGTGTGTGTGTGTGTGTGTGTGTGTGTTTAAAGGATCTTGAAACGTATCAACATTGTGTTGATCCATACTCTGAAATGGCTAAAATGCCACTTGGGTATATTTTAAGCAAAATTATTCAAACTTTGCATCCAAGTCTGATGTATACAAGAAGAGTCTGAACTATTTGAGCTATGAAAGCTAGCAAAGTGATGAAAATCTATCAGCCTATATTGCCCCCACACAACAGTATACTATGATACCCATGGGTCTTGGGATTTTTTTTATACTTGTTATCCTTTTAGAATTTTGTTCACAGAAAGGGGAGGGGGCAGGAAGAGGGAAAGAGAGACCTAGACTTAATTCCTGCAGCTTCTTCCTATGAACAAGAGCTTGAATGTGGCTTGAAGTTGTTCTCATTGCTAGGTAGCTCGGGAGCTAAGCCCTGTTGCACTGACCATGACCATTTCAGGTTTGAAACATATGGGATTTGACATGACTTGAATGAAGGCCGAAAAGAGAATGAATCTGAAGCTGGTCTTGAGAACCCTGCCTTCCGGAACCTTGCTCATGGATAAAAGGATTCACTGGGGGGTGTAAGGACAAGAGCCGAGGGCAGTTTCTGAGGGAAAAGAAGGGCATTTTGCCCTTTTTGCAAGCCATGGTACAGGATAGTTCATGATAGGCTTTTCTCACTTTCTCCTTTCCCGTTCCTGCCTTCAAGGATTGTTGAAGTAGTCTAAGAATTTTGATTTTGAGGGTGAGAAAAGCCCTTACCCCCTTCATATCATCTCTCCTCTAGTCCTATGCTGTACCTGGCCACATGCTTAAACATGCAAAACCATGGGGACACATAGAACTCGTCACTGGTATTTGCATTATTAATCCAAATGATATGAATTTCTCACTTTACATTTATTTTATATAATTTATATAAATTTATATAATATATTTATATTAATTTCTTACTTTAATAAAATCTATGAAGAATAGATTCTTTGAGCCAAAGGAGCATTTGAGCAAACTGGCCCTGACATCCTTTTAAACACATTTTCTGTTGACTTCCAGGTCATCGTACCGTGAATTGTGCTCCACCTCTCTTCCTCACTCGTGGTTTTCTTCCTTCCACAACTAGCCTAGTCCAAACCCTCTTCGCTTATTTCATTGCATCTTGATAATATAAATCACAGTATACATTTTTTTTAATTTTTTGGTTGAAAATAAGATAAAAATGCTTAGTGTTTAGGACATGTCTTTTACATCATGGTACTATTGCTATTTGGGGCCAGGTGTCTCTGCTGTGGAAGCTGCCCTGTGCATCCCAAATCACCAGATAACAGTATAGCCTCCAGTTGTACCAATCAGAAAATACCCCTTTATCCTTGAATATCCAATTTGGGGTAGAGAGATAGGTGGAGGGCAGAGCTACCAACATAAGTAACTGGTTTTTAGGATAATATAGGATTGAAAATAAATCCTTAAGAAAACATCAGCCCTTGGCTAACTTTAGCCAATTCATTCATTTTTAATTTCATATCTCTTAAATTTATAGGAATCTAGGCAGAAACAAGGAATGACGGTCACTATCTATAAACTTGAGTTCTAGATTTTGGATGAAATGAACTCATGCCAGGTGAAGAACACAATAAAACTGATTTTTTTTCTTTGTCCACATATAATTTTTTTATGGAATATTTCCTTGCCTTTCAAGCAGTAGTAATATCCTAAATTGCAATTCAAGCTTATCTCAGCTTCTTCTTGCTGGTTGCATCCAGCTAGAAACTAAGATTAAACTGGCTAACTTAGCAGTCTTGGTAAACAGACAAATTATTCACATCACCTCTTTTCACATTCCTGCCTGTAAAAGTCAGAGATGCTTTAGGTTAACTGCCATTATGCTTTATAGCTGTTAGCCCATGTAAGGTATCACTGTCATTTATATCTGGTGATGAAAGGCTAGAATTGAGGGGACTGTGGAGTTCTTCACACTGTCAGGACCTGTGTCTAACAGATTCCTCCTGTGCATGCCTACCCCTTTCCTTTGCCTAAAAAGGGGGCTACTGTCCTCTCCCATCTATCTCCTTTCCCCTCAGTATTGTCCCTCAAAGCATCTGTCAGCCATGTTCTTCAAAACCTAAATGAACACTAGTGTCATTATTTTAGTTAATTGCCATTAAATGACAAAGTAAATAATATATACATTTGATGGAAGTGTACGAAATGGAACCTGATTAAACTATATTTCACATCCCTTTTTGAATTTGGTCTCCTGTCTCAGATAAACCTCTATTACCTGATATTTTATGTCTTTGTGAAAATGTACATATATATACCACTTGTATGTGTATGGGGGTGTGTGTGTGTGTGTGTGTGTGTGTGTGTGCTTGCTCAGCTTTTAAGTTTTGTGCCTTGTATTTCAAATAGCAGTATATGATGCTAGAGTTTGATGGTGATTATTTACTTTCACCTTTTGTTTTGAAGGAATAAAATCTCGTTGTCAGAGGCTATGTTGTTATTAGACAAATAGGTCAAATCCATGTATCAATCACAAGACAGCATATTTAGAGAAACTGAATAGTGCTCTGTTATTTTCTCATAGCTGATGCTTAATGAAAGAAAGAGGAAAAGACGCTTGCAAAATCTATCACAGGGTTCTATATTTTAAGAATGTCTTATAAAAATGGTAGTCAATCAAGAGTGAGAGATTTTAGCAGTCTCGAGCTCAGTCACCATTTACTTCTGACACTGTTGCTATTAGTGTTTATCCTCAGATTCACTTTTCTGAGTAGTGTTGGGTGACTAACTTTAAAAGTGCCTGTGGCATTTTCTTATATAGTTTCATCCCTAAAGATATTTCAATATTTCTTTTGAGCTTTTGGTTCTTAAATCTTCACGGTCCTGTTGTTTGAAAAAATACCATAGTCCCTCCTCTTTGCACACCATCAGACTGTAAAGCACTGTGGACTGTATTCCTATTTCAGCATGGTAGCAGATGGATTAGGGACAGGTTTCCATATGGTGTTCCAGGTGTGCAGCCTTTATTTACCAAAGAATTATTTTAAATTTCAGAGGAAAGGCAAATAATAACAATAATAGTAGTAGTAGCGGGGGTGGAAGTACATATTTTCATTCTATTGCTAGCTAACAGGTTTGTTCTTCAGGATTTGGGAAGCAAGATGTGTGCCTCCAGCATGTTTTTATTTTTAATGATCAATCAAATGGCATATTTATTGGTTCTTCGGTTTTAAAAGGAAGTGTTCTAAATGGCAAAAAGCACGATGTATTTCTTGACGCATAATTGCTCTCACAAAAATCACCCCATAAAAGCATTCATAATAAACAAAACATGTGTGTGTGTGTGTGGGGGGGAGTGCCATTCATTGACTTAGAAATAAAATTATAAATCCAATTATAAAGCTTTGAGGAGAGTCTAGTATAAAGAGCGCAAGATAATAATCGCAGCGTAAGGCTTCTAATTTAATACGAGGCAAAAACAATGGCAATTCTCTGAAGGAAAGCACGTGGGAGTTAAGGTCTGAGATGTTGAAAGGAATACTTTCTCTTCTGACTGGTGATCGTGTGTGTTGGAAAGAATTACAGAGGAAAAGCCCCTGCGTGTGTGAGTACAGGGGTTAAAGGCAGCCCTGCACCCCTTGAGTCCCGAAGCAAATTCAACAGCAGCGACTGCCTGGACTTTCAAGCGGGGCGCGGGCTGGGCTGTGTACCAACAGCCTCCGTCAACTGCAGACGGAACTGCAGCATCCCTTCCTGCAGTGGCACGCCAGCCATTGGCTCCTCCGTGACACGTGACTGATAGAGCCTTTTCTGTGTCTTTTCTCGCCCATCTGTGTGCAGGGCACTGATAGGCCAGGCTGATGCGCAGGCAATTTATCATCTTGATCTCCCACTGAGTCAGGGAGCTCTCCTGTCACCAGTATTGATTTCAGAGGATGGACTAAATTTCCTAGGATTTCCATTAAGAATTAAGAAAAAAGCTCTAAGCACGCAGGGTAGCCAGACAGACATGGATATGAGATGGCACTGTGAAAACTCGCAGGTAGCTTCTTCTCTCACAGCCGCTAAGCACAGCTTAGTTCGGCAGCATGCAGGGTTTAAGATACCAGAAGCTTAAAATCAATAAGAATGGAAATACGAACAGGCTCATTCGGATGAACTGATTTTAAGATTTATATGAGAATGTTTCTTCTTGGAGATTGCATGTCAAATTTATGCACGCTGTATATGAACTGTAGAGAGATTTTTAAATTTGGAAATGTCCTTAAACCCTGAGCATGGTTGCTTCTAGTTTTTGTCTGCTGCTTTTCTGTGAGCTTCAGAGGTTTTTTCTTTTCCAGCATGCTTGTGGCAAAAAACAACCAAAACTTGTGTTTGTGTGATTGTGTGTGTGTGTGTGTGTGTGTGTGTGTGTGTGTGTGTATCTGTGTATATGTATTAACTTGGGTCAAGTAAAAGCATGAATAAACGCTGCTTTTAATACTTACCAGACTGCTTTATTACTGGTAGTGATTTGGTAGAAATGTTGCTTAAATATGCTTATATTCTGGCCGTGCATGCATTGCCGCACAGTGAGATTTTTACGGAGAATTCACAAGGTGTTGTGTCTGAATTATATGCATGTTGGGTAACAGAAATTGTATTACTGATCAGTGATTAAACTTAACTACTATAAATGTTTCCTGGTGATAGGATTTGAGTAACATTTATATCACGTCTGCTTACTTAAGAAATGTATGTGCTGGATAGTGAAAGTTGTTGATATTTTTGAAATACTAACTTTGATTATTTCAAAGACAGCAAGATTTCAATCTCTAGAAATGCTTCCTAAATGAGAGAACTAAGAACGTGTTCTAAAATAATTTATCCAGGGATAGGATTCTAAAAACTGCTGTTTATGTATGCAAGAGGTTTTGTGTATCTTTGGATATGTGTGTGAATGTGTATGTTGAGAGGGGTGGGGGGATGTGGGGTGTGTGTGTGTGTGTGTGTGTGTGTGTGAGAGAGAGAGAGAGAGAGAGAGAGAGAGAGAGAGAGAGAGAGAGAGAGAAAGAGAATATACCTTGGGGGATCGTTTGATATTGTGCTAGCTAGTCCTTGCTCTTGAGAGGAGTAAAAATGCCTTGGCTTTCAAGCATTCCCTGGACCCATGGGAATCAAAGCTAACAGAAGCACTCGGATGTCCAGATGGGACTGGCATGCTTGGCGGGGAGTGGAGACAATAGGTGGGGGTGGAGCAGATGGAAGACAGAAGGGACTGCACATTAGCGTTAGCGAAGGCTGGGGGTGGGGAGGGAGGGGAGGAAGAGTGTTTGCTTCCTGGTGAAGTAAGCCTGTTGTCTCTTTTCACGGGAACTTCTGATTGCGTCTTCTTCTAATTATGAGACAGGATATCATTTCTGTGGTGACAGCTATTTTAAATTCAGTAGCCTCTGCTGCTTAGATTGTGGAAGAAGATCCATGAATAGAAATTGCTTTACCAGGTTATAAATGGTGCCTTGCCTTTATGTTGTTTGTGAATTTTTTTGTTGTTGTTTTTACCATGTTAAGGAAAAATAGGAGGAAAATTCAAATCCAGTTGATACTGTTTGAGTTGGTGGCATCTAAATGGAAATATCTAAATTACTAGTAAACTGGTTTACCAGACCTTGAGTGAAGTGTCTACAGTGTTACCAAAATTGTGTCTATTCAGTCAATACTGGAAATATTGACAGCCTATGATAAATCAGCCACTACTACTGACTACTAACTTTTACATAGACGGGCATGTCTGTGTAGAACAGTGTCTGAATAGTTTAGGGTTTTGTTCTTTTTACCACAAACACTGAGGGTGTCCATGACCAGTTGAAATTCTGAAATGAAAAAAATTTCTTAGCATCCTCCACCTGGCTTTCTGTCACTCATGGCCACACAGCTTTGACCCCCAAAAGCCGCAGGACCAGGGCAAGATGGAAATTCACTTATTTCCAAAATCTCTGATTTTAATGACTCTTATAAATTTTTTTCTTGAATCCAGGTAATATCTCTAATTCTAAATACAAATGAATTTGATCCAAATCATGCCCGGAAAACACAAATTAAAAATGTTTAAATACATAGGTCCTTCAGTGCCAACTGCTTTATAATTTAGATGGAGCACCTTGCAAATAGTATTTCTTTTCTCCAAGAAAGTTTTACCATGTTGCAGGTGCTTTTGGACATATCTTTGGAACCTTGTCTTTACAAGCAAAGAATCATCATCTAAGTGAGATAATGGAAATCTTGAGCTTTGGTATATCTTGAATGGTACTGAAGATAATCAGTCTCTTGAACTGTATTTAGATAATATATAATATTTTTTTTCCAGAAAGTGAAGACAGCTGATTCCTCATCATGGTCCCATCTCTTTTCCTTTGTGTCCTATCCTTAGAAATTAATGGTTCTTCATTTGGCAAGTTCCCTCTAACATTCCTAGAAAGAAACAAGAGTCAGTACACAGAAAATGGGACAGAGACTTCTCTTTTGGCATGTTAACTGCTGTTCATTAAACAAAATGACCCAGTGATAAAGGGTGGAATTTCCATTGAGTGTACTATCAAAGTTATTCAATAGGATAGGCTATAGGCAAAGAGGAGTGAACTTACAATATCCATAAAATACCAAATATATTGGGACACACCAGTTTCCAAGCACTTGGGAGGAAGTGGAAGGATTGGCAAGTGTGAGGCCAGACTGGGTTTCACTGAGTTCAAGGCCAGTCAGGGAGACAGAGTAACACTTGCCTTAAAGTCCACCAGTCACGTAACTAATCAATCAATCAATCAATCAATTTAAAACAGCACAAGCTCTAAAGTCGTATTTGGTAACTGATTCCAGTTGTATTTGGTTTATCTGCCAAGCAAATTTCTCATTGAGATATTAACTGGGGAAATGGTTACATTTTACAAAATCATTGGTGGTGCAGCATTACACATTAAAGACATTTGAGATAGCGATGCTGAAATGTTACTGTCTGTGTTGATTCCATATACCCCTTTAATTTATGAAATGGGTTCATCCCACAGCCTCTGGACATGTTTACAAACTACAAGTATAATCAGTTAACTCTATGGCAGATGTTGATTTGTGGGCAAAGCCCCCATAACTTACAACTTTTAGTTTTCAAGCAGGAAACAGAAACATGGAACCATAAGCCTCTGTCTATGCATATAATTTAAGGATTCTGAGAACTAGGTGTATGTTCCACCATTAAGCAAATGACTCATTTGAAACAAGGTTTTCTGTTTTAGATTTGTTTATTTTATATCATATGTACAATGTTTTTGCCTGCATGCATTCATGCATGTACATCACTGATCTGCCTGGTGTCCAGAGAGGGCCTTAGATCCCTGGAACAGGAATTACAGGTGATTGTGAGCTAGCATGTGGGTGCTGGGATTGAACCCAGGTCCTCTGCAAGAGCAATGTGTGCTCTAAACTGCTGAACCATTTCTCCAGCCCAGAAACAATCTGCTGTGTTATCCAAAACAGTGTCCTTGTCTATTGCCCTACCACCCTGAAAACACCCAATCTCATCCAAAACCCTGTTCTTAATTTTGATGTTACGTACATTAGCATAATCCATAGGTGAGCTGTGTGTTGAATACCTAACTAGAACCAGATCAAATGATATATATTTATTATCTTGTCTTCTATTTTACCTTCCACCTTTCTTTGCTTCTTAGTGTTTTTACTCCTCTGTGGCTTTACCTACAATTCATGGGCTCAAAAGCCCTTTGATCAGAAAAATGATGTTCCTTACCCCAGAGCTCAAAGTTGCCAGTTACAGACAACACAGTGAGAGTTCATTTTGCAGTGTTCCATGAAACTATATTCTTGTATATAAGTAACCTTTGAATTTCTTTGATTTCTACTAAGGTTGCCCTTGTTCAGCCCAAACAATTGATTTCACTTTCTGCTGCCCTATTTACCGTTATGTAACAGCTGATATTTGATATCTTGAAGGCCTCCCTTCTGCCCTAGTCACTCTGACATGCAGAATGGAGCTAAGCACAATACTCTGGAGTAGGCAAACAATCTCCATTATTTAAAATAATTGGGGAAAGTCACAGGCAGTTATAGATCCATGGATATCTCTAGAGCCTTCTAGGAGATTCAGTGCAGAATGAGTCCAAACAAATGGCCACTGAGCAGAATCAAGACTCTATGGAATATTTTCTCTTTGTGTTATAAATTATGTGATTACCACCACACATTTTTACTTGCTCCTCAACTTTTCAGCTCCATTTTTAATCACTTGGTTAGACATCAGTAACTCTTTTCCTAACTGTATCTCCAATTTCAGTTTTTTTATTCCAACATCATTTTTTAATCTTCAGATAAAACAAATTATTTTCTTAATACCAGAAAGTCTCAAATATTTTCTTACTATTTCTCCAAAACCATGATGTGATGTTCTTTTTTCAGTAAACACCCCATTACTTCATACATCCTTGGTTAAAGATAAAAAAGTCTAACAGTGGAGAGAGCACTGAATAAGATTTTAGCAGAGCTGGAGAGTTCAGCTTCTTAGAGAAGTTGCTCCTGAAATCTCATTCTGCCATCTCAGTTACTCTTACTTTTTAAAAGACATTCTGTTGCCTCAAAGTGTATTCTTCCAAGTTTTTGACCCAAAATATGTTGGTAGACGTTTCTATCACAGATTGACCAGTAAATCTGTGGATTAAATTGGGTTTAAGAGCATGAGAAGTGCCTTTGACTGTCTGACATCTCTGCAGTCTTTCACTCTGAAAATTCTCCTAGAGTATATTCAAAGACAAAATGCCAAGGCTGTAGATGTCAATTAGTGGCACAGCATTTGCCTAGCTTGTGGGAAGGCTTCAATTTGATACCCAGCACTCGGGTGGGGGTAGGGGAAGGCAAACAACCTGTAGTCAATCACTGGAGGGATTATAAAATCATACAGTGCATAAAATTATAGATTACATCTATGTGAACATATATATAATGAAGTATGTGTTCTAGTAAAGCAGTGCTACTTTTATTATTTAATAAAACTGCTTATTTATTATCAGGTCAATTTTTTGCTAGGCATTCTTTTTTTTTTTAACTTTGTACTTCGCAGTTGCAAGGCAATTGCTTCAAAAATCAATCCTCGTCTTTTCATGTGTAAGCTAGCTCTATTCCACAAGTACATGAGCTTTTACACTCACCCTTTATTGTGTTAACAAGCCTTGTTTTCACTTACACACAACTTTTTTCGGTAGCACAACATTTGAGGGGATCCCCTTCCATCAGGTTTGTGGTGATAAGGCAATATCTTTAGAGCCTAGTGTAGTGCTATGAAATGAATAGGTCCAAAGGACGTCTGTAACAAGTCAGAAGTTTGGTCAGGGAATAACTATTGTCGGCTTTTCTAGGCATCATCTTATCTTTATGACAAGATTCTCGCAATAATACGTCACAATGGCTAAGTTCTCATCACAGTGATTCTTGTACATCTGTTAGTTATTATCTGTAAAAATACTGGTTGATTGAGCTGTACAAAAACTCTGCTAGATATCATCAGTAACTGAGCAGAAAGTAAGGTGCTTGCTGTTTTGCAAGTTCACTTGACCGGTCGGGACACATAAAACACCAGAAGAGAACTGTAGGCTGAACTACCTCACCCTGGAGTATCGGCTAATGGGCACATGTCTTCTGGTTGTCTGATCGTGTTTTTGATTACAGAAAGAGTTCATTGTAGTTAGAGACTAGCTAATGTATGTATGTTTAAACACCCCTAATTATATGATCACACAATGAAAAATGATGCAAGATCAGATAAAATCAGGTGTCTATATATCCCCTTAATATCCCAGAGTGTTTCTCAGTGGTAGAGTACTTGTCTACAATGTGCGAGGCACTGGGATCAATGCTCAGAAGCAGCAGCAGGAAAGGAAGGAGAAGAAGAAAGAGGAGAAGGAGGGGCGGGAGGAGAAGAAAGAGGAAGGGGAGGAGGAGGAAGAACAGGAATTCTCATTCAAACTGTTTTTTTAAATAGCTAGATTAGGGGCAAGTATAAATATCTTGAGCCTGAAGGTAAATTAAGTGTGCTTGTAAATTAGTCCAAGACATTTTCAGTGTGGCTATTTGTGTTGTAGTCTCAATTTCTTCATTTCCTGCAGAGGATGGAAGAGTGAATGTGAGTATGGTCAGAATGCCCTCTCCGGGCTTGAGTGAAACAATTTTGAAAAGTAAAAATAGCAGCACACACAGCCTACTCATGTTCCTGGAATTGTTATCAGTGGTATTATTTCCTCAATGGCTGTTTCTGTTTAGAACACTAATTATGGGACATTACATGCACAATTTAACTACATTTTGGTGTGAAATATTAAGCTGAATAGTTCTTGCTTCACAAAATCCCAAACTGGAGATAAGTAAACTTTAGGTCCTGTTTAAAGACATCCATGACAATAGTTTTCCTAGATTCTCAAATTTATCATTTACACGCAGTCCCTATGATAACAATCACAGTATTTGTTTGTTACTTTCTGTTACTGATGAAAGACTGACAAATGCAACTTTGGGAGGTAAGGCTTTTTTGGCTTACACAATCACAGTCCATCACCGAGGGAAGCCAAGGCAGGAACTCAAGCAGGGAAGGAACCTGGAAGCAGGAACTGAAGCAGAGACATGGAAGAATGCTGTTACAGCCTTGTTCCCATGGCTTGCTCCGTTTGCTTCCTTATATTACCTAGGACCACCTGTCTCCCTCCTGCCTGTTCCCAAATACCTGGCAGGCAGGTATAATTGACTTGGAGGCTTAATATTATTTATAAATGCTTGGCCAGTAGCTCAGACTTATTATTTACTAGCTCTTATGTTTAAATTAAACCATAACTCTCATCTATGTTTAGCCACATGACTTGGTACCTTTTCTCAGTCCAGCATTCTCATCTTGCTTCCTCTGTGTCTGGCTGTCGATTCTTTGACTCCACCCTCCTTCTTCCCAGCATTCTCAGTTTTGTTTTCCCGCCTAACTTCCTGCCCAACTACTGGCCAATCAGTGTTTTATTAAACCAATTCCAGTGACAAATCTTTACAGTGTACAAGAGTATCATTCCACAGCACCTGTCCATGGTGTCACTGGCTACAAGGGACTGCCTCCCTCTCATAATCAAGAAAATGCTCCACAGCCTTGCTTGCCTACAGTCCCAGTTTGATGAAGAGATTTTTCTCAATTGAAGATCCCTTTCACGGGTGACTCTAGCTTGAGCCGAGTTTTCAAAAGACCAATGAGCTTCACAATGGATGGTGGCCTTATTTTAAAAAGAGTCCCCTGGTATATGAATAAAATAAATATTGATTTCAGCTTATTTCCTTCTACCTAACAAGTCCATAAACATTGTGTCAAGTCTTTGTACTTTGTGGGAAGAGATATGAATGAAGATACGAAGATTTAGTGTGATGAGACTAAGAAAGCTAGGCATTTGATTGACACAGAACTCTAAAATGCAAGGATATTTTGAAAATATGCCATTCAAACAAGAATAATATGTTTGGTGCCTATAAATATAAAAATGATGGATTTATATTTTATTGGTTGCAGCTGTTCCCTTTCCTGGCCCTTTTGAATGTATCTGAGCCTTAAAAAAAAAAAATAACACATGCAAAATCTTGTAACAGATGGGCATGGTGGTGAATGCCTTTAGCACTCAGGAGGCAGAGGCAGAAGGATTTCTGAGTTCCAGGCTAGCCTGGGCTTAATAGAGAGTTCCATCTAGAAGTTAATTAGATCAATGCATTTCCTCTCCCTCTTTAATCTAAAAATGCATATGGTAATAGGACTTAGATTATAAAAAGTATTATAAACTCATTAAACATCATTTTCCCTTCATCAGTCTTGCACAAATGTTAACATCTAATGTAATCACCCCACACTTACCAGTATTACTTCATAGTGAAAGATGATTTTCTAGAAACAATTCCGTTTTCCTACCTGTTACTAAGTATCATGAGACTGTGCTGGGAGGTTTCAGTGTGATAGTAGTTTGATATCCAGTGTTAATTGAGTGAATCCTCCTCTCATGGCTACTCAGAATTTCCACTAGGAAACATGGGCTGAACAGTTTTAGGAGTAAACATAATTGGCAGAGAAGCAGACCTTTCCATTAGTCACTGATTTTTCCCCTTTCTTCTGATTTAAACATTGATTTTATGTTTGCTCTCAGAATCTTTTCTCTCTTTTTGCTGTTCTTGGTTTATCTATATCACTGTTAGTTCTCTCTTCTAAACTTCGTATCTACACTTACAGTCACTTCCAATTCCCGTGAAATTCTACAGATCCCAAAACTTATTTGTGGGAGCTTACCCAGTTTGTAAACATTTTCTTTTCCATTGATTTATGCAATAAAGTGTACCAGGGAAGGTACAGGTTCTACAGCAATTTAAAGACGACTTACAACTATTTTTGGTGCTTGATCCCCTCCTTTTTAAGGTGAGCCAAAGCAACTTTAAGACTTTGTGATTTTAGAGTATGGGTAAATGTAAACGTCTTTTAAGAAAGATTCTTCTTTAAACAGTGATCTTGGAAGCAGGGATGGCTTTCATGTTATTAAATCACCTTGCTTAAATTTGCATCTGGCATTTTCTTACTAAATTTTGTGGTGATTTTGTGTGGATAGTTCTGTCATGGCCCTAATTAGAGGCGAAGTTGGTTTTCCCATTTCCACAGTGAAGATGGCACAGGCTCATTAGCATTCTGCCTGTGAGTCTGCTGGATGTCAGGGAACTGGCCACGTGGAATCCTAGAAAATCCACAATAGGAAATGCAACAGAAGAAATGGCATCTTTTCTTCTTGGCAAACGAAGAAAAAAATTGCAGAATGTATTCATAAAAAAAACAAGCAATTTTTTTTATGAAGACAAAGGACTGTTTCTATTCTGCCTGTGTTCCTTGTCTTCCACTTGGCTAGGAGGCTGCACAATTATTTGTGATCTATTTTTCAGACAACGGAAGCCAAAATAGCTAAATTATTCATTATAAGTGAAAACATTTATTGCCGTGTATCAAGAACTCTCATTTCTTTTCTGCTGTTCTTAATAAGAAGCCTGTAATGTAAAATCAGAGGCCGAATATACCGAATAATCACCCAGGTGAATGTGTACCTGCTCTTTGTAGTTTCCGGCCTTGTATCAATAAATGTTTTATAAGGTGACATATGCTCTGAACTAAAAGTCTTGCATTCCCAAACCAGCTTCACTTTGTCCTCCCAACAATAAGGAGCATTGTGGCTTCTAATGGAAGAGGAAGGAAAGGAAAATGTTGACCCAAGAAATAGCATTGGTAGAGATTTATGGGAGACAGACTTTTAAAACGCCAGATGAGACACTCAGAGAACAAGACTTTGCAAGCATTTTTCTATAAACGTTTACAAAAGAAAGTGGGTCCGTACTGAGAACAAAAGGTATGTTGGACAAATTATTTTTATGGACATTCCCTATTTGTACATAAGAACCAGTACAGTTTGCACACATCCATGATCAGTAGGCTTCCTTAGCAGGGAAGTAGTCTTTTAGACACATGGATATAAATTTGAGAGTTTTACATTGAGAATTTAAAGACTTCTTAAGATATAGAAGATGTAGTAATTATATCTTTCAGGATTTCTTTTTTAATTTGTTGTCAGAATCTAAACTGAAACTATTTACTCCCTACTGGGATTCAATGGATAATCCAAGGAAGTAGCAATTTGAAGTATAAATTGATATGTACAGTAGCGTTTTAGCTTTTAAACTAATCTTATAATGATAGATTTGACTTCCAGAGCAGTTAGCTTGAAAGACTTCAATTGGAAACGTTCCCCGGGCCTTCTGCAACATAGGAAGAAGCACTGTGGCTCCTCACTGAGAAGAGGAGCGGGAGAACACGCGGGAACCATATACTTCTTGGCCAGCTCTTTTTATCGTGGCCTCGTGAATACTGTCGCTAGGTCCATAACTCTGAGCCACGTCACAAGTATTCCACCCTTGACCGGTCTCCTACTACATATTTTATGCCTTCATCAGGAATGATTCCCGTCACCATTTTCAATTTGTTGTAACTGATGGAATTAACTCTGGAAAAAGGATGATGTGTGTGCAGCCATTTCATCATAAGTGCCCCCATTCTTAGACCACAGGAGTGTGAATGAGAAACTGCACCTGCCATTTCCTTTTGAAAAGCTGTGTGAGGAAGGAGAACTTCAATTCTCGGCACTCTTCTCTTTTACAGTGTGGTATTTGACCCTAAAGTCTTCATTGCTATTCAAACTAAATCTGAAAGACACACTTCAGTCCTAGAGCTAGCCTGGCTAGAATAGTTTTTCTTGCTGAACTTCTGTGACATACTCTTTCTAGAATTTAAAGTCAAGATTTATTTCACATCGCACTGAATTAGTTTAATTCTATTTCCCCAATTCTGAAATGGTTCCGTTATCATCTCACTTGTAAAATGGGCTCAGACACCCTGCCACTATCCAAACACAGGTGAAGAAAGACTCCTGTTTTCCTGTCTTCTGCAATTAACATTGTTTATTGTTTCTGTTTGCTTGGCCTTGCTTTTCCCAGATGTCAGTGAACGGCATCTCCGCCTTCTGCTGTCCCTGCCTGTCATCAAAGAATCAAATCCTGAACACAGCGCTAGTTATAAAGTTGCTAAGTCACCAGCTCTTATTTTTAGACCTCATGGAGGTCAAGAGAGTCTCCTGAACTCTGTGACATTGAAAGAAAGCACATTGATAGTATCATAACCATTAGCTGAGTAAGGATTCTAAGGAATCCTAAGATTGCAAAGTAAAACTACATGATAGGAGAAAAGCAAATAGGTGGAAGCTGTACTACCCAGACATCAATACTGGAAACTTCGTTTTTGAGGAATCCCTAACCATTCCTTTTCATTTTTTTTTTCCGGTTTTATCTCATTTGCGTTTTATTCCAATTTTCTCTTTTAAAACAAGTGTGCAATTTTGTTGCTGATTTTTCTCATGGATTTTATGCCTTAATCTTATGTATTCAGGGATAAATTAGAGAAACACGGTTTTAAAATGGTACGATTAGCAATAACATGTCCTGTGGCAGTATCCCTACCTCAGACCAGGGTAAAATACTCAAAATGGTAAGTACATTCAAACCAATGATTACTTCAGGGAGCAAGTGGTTCAGAATCAATGAATTTCACTCTATTTAGCATTTGTCCCCATATATCATCTCATATCTGACTGTCAGCAAGTCATTTTATGGTACAGAAGATTACTTCTTTGTGATATATACAACTATAGATTCACGGAAAGTTGTCAAGGAAAATGCAAGCAGGCGATTATCTGGGAAACTGCGTCCTTTGTTGGATATTCTTTTATTTGGTGGAAAGGTGTCCAAAGATAAGGAAAGAAGAGCCAGCCCTGAACAGAAAAGTTGAGTTGACTAGGCCAACTTAGGCTCTTTTGTACAATTACGTTTTACACACTCTAGTTCCATATCAAAGCAGGATATTAATATTGGCATACATCAGAGAGCTTATTCAGGTTCTGCCAGTCAGACATGAACTAGTATTTGTACATGTGTACAGGCATCTATGCAGTTTGTCACGGGCACAGCTCCTGAGAACGGACATCACCGTCGGCAGGCTTGCTCGACCGCTGCCTCAAGGCTCCCTTGTCTTACCCTCTCTTACTGTACTTTTAGAGAATCCTGAGGAGTCATCCACTTTACTCTATACGGCAATGGGATGGAGAGGGACTTGCCCCCGACCAAGGAGGATAACTCTCAGAGCTTTTCCTGGATCACCGTGTCTTATTCTAGACCAGGTTCGGTCACAGTGTACTGCATCCTCAGTCAGAGGATAGATTTCCAGCATGCTGAAACCTAAGGGGTTTAAACCAGAAAACTGTATTTTCTTTCAGCTGTGCTTGGATTGTATGATGATGCTAATCTGGATTTGAAGTAATTCTGATGCATTCCTATTCCTGTGTACAAACGGGCTAAAGGATCTTTATCTATCAACTATGGCAGCTATAACTGTCTAAACCTCGCATGGGGAACTGGAACTGGATGCGATTCAACCTCTGACCTCTGTTTGTATCCGATTTGAAAACATTTCGTCACTATTCACCTTTGACAACAGAAAGAGAGAAGAGTTTATTTGGAAATCGTATAGGACTGAAAACTTTTCTATATTTTTATCTGCACAGTGAGAACCAAAATGTAAAGACACATCAGCCGAGCTGCCCTATTTCCATAGAAATCTCAGTGACTTTTTTTTTAAGCAGTCTATTTATTTTTAAAATAAATGAAAACCCAATGCAAATTCCTCTTAGATCTTGAAAATGCTGATGGTTCTGTTTCCTGAGTTGGTTTCCGTTTTTAAAGCCACTTGACAGTTTGCATGGCTAATTACTGTATTCCCATGTGTTTAATTCCAGCGTTGCTGTAGGCCGTTTTAGGATGGGTTGGGGGGTGTAACAAGAACACAACGGCAGGTTTCAAATGCATCAACATGGTGTTACAGCAAGTAGTGAGGCAGAGACAAGGTTTGTGTGTGTGTGTGTGTGTGTGTGTGTGAGTGTGTGTGTGTGTGTGTGTATGTACACACATACCTGTTCTGTATATGTGTGTACTGAGGAGTGGGTAAACTAAAACACCAAAGTAAATTTTCAATGACTGTCAGGTTTTGGTAGCTGGCCATGCTGTGGGAAGGGTTTGTCAGTAGGTAAGCAGGAGATGGCATGGTCATCTGCACTTACTTTATGCATGTCACTTTAGATGACACTGAGCCATTCACAGTAAATATTTTTGCTAAGGAAACTGAAGAACACACACCCATAGAAATCCAACTCTCGGTGAATGCTTTTTTAAATATTGATTAAAAGTTTTATATTGCTAATTTTAGATGGAAAAGCTTTATAACTTGCGAAAAAATTAATAGTTGCTGCATGTACCAAATAAATAACTTTTGAGGTATATTTTCAGTATTTTGTGAAAACCATTTATGGGGTATGAGAGTGTATTTGCCAAGAATCCTTACCTATTGTCAGAGAATCATGAAGCTAGCATTCGGATTTTAGCATTAAACATTAGTGAGACATTTAAGGACATTACGGTAAGGATGATTCACATGCAATCACACAGTGACTTTGGCTGTCTTTTTTCTGTAGGTGATGGTGACATTCTGGGACAGTTGTACAATGAAAAGAATCATATACTCCCACTTTCTGCCTGTAAGAGGCATCCTTTTAAAAAAAATCTCCTGCAGTTCTTGAATTTATCACTCTTCTTCATGTGTAGTTCAATTTTGGTGTTGGTAATGTGAAATTCACTAGAAAAAAATTAGTTATTTCATGTCGGGAATTTGCAACAATGGTGAAAATGATTATAATAGTTTGTGTATGCAGAAGTCGATCTGGGGGAAAGGAGCCATTTAAACCAGGCAATTAAAAAACTAGTTTTCTACATTGTAAATGAACAGATGATAGACCAATAGATGAAAGATAGATAGATGAATGGATGGATAGATAGTATTCTCTGGTTGCTATAGGCAACAGAAAGTTGTTTCATTGTGTGTCTAGTGATTTGAACCTCTACATATGAACTCAGTTGAATGCTTGTAAGCTAAGACAGAACTCATACACATTCTTGCAAACCATTGCCATAGCAACATACTTAAAATTTCCAAGGTCTGTCTCCCCCGAGTTTGCACCTGCGGTTAGCTTATTATGAAACAAAAAACAAAAAACAAAAAAAAAAAAAAAAAAAAAAAAAAGGCTTTCCAACTCGAAATGCTTTGGAATGGTCAGGAGTATGTTTTGAAAGAAAATGGAGTTTAGCAGTTGAGAAGCAAAATAGGGCATTCAGAAACAAATACATTTGCATTCTTCACGAAATATTTGCCTTCTTTCCTCCCTTTACAACATTCTCTTCAAGGCAGAGGTACACAGTCTGCATCTTGTGGTCCTCGGGTGGCGGGGTTTAATCCACTTTAATGAGAACGGCATTGCCTTCTAGCGTACTGGAAGTAGGTCACAAACAAAAATTAGGACGATAGCCAAGGTTTATTTAACACTTACTATTTTCCAGAAAGAGTGTTATTCATGGCATCTATCATGGTTTCTAAAGTCTGACAGCTACACTGCAGAGATTGGTACTGAACCTTCCTATTTTTTCAAGTGAAAACTCATGCATAATTCACTCAAGTTTTAACCATATCCTTTATAGGGCCCAGATTTCAATGTAGGCATACCCAACTCAAATGACCATGGACTAGACCTCTAAGGAGCCAATACAAGATCCTGTAATCAGTAGCCAGACTCGATTTGCTAGACTCTTGATTTGTGAGGCAAATAACTGTTTTAGGAAGGCAGAATATGACCAGTGTGGAAATTATTCTTTCCTGTGCTCAGGGTACATGATTAGTCACCAAGTCTGCACGACCAAAGCTAAACCACATCAGGTTCCATGTGCATGTGTGTCGGTGAACCATCTAGGCTTTCAGGGAACAAGTTATCAAAGAAGGTAAGACCACGGCTTTTCCGCCTCTGTCATTCCATGTCAACAAACTCAGGAGAACACAGAAACCATTGGTTTCTGTTTCACTTAATCTTAGAAAATAACAATTGAGATGGGGGGCTGGACAGATTCCACAGTTAATGGTGTTGAATAAAGCTCAGTTCCCAGCACCTGACTTGGGTTGTCCACACCTGCCTGTAACTCCAACTACAGGGCATCCGGTGTCCTCTTCTGGCCTCTACTGCTCCCACTCCACATACACATATACATAAAAAAAAATAATAAAAACAGCATTTTAAAAGGATTGTTATAAATGAGTTTTTCTGGACTTGATGAGATCATCATAATTCAAATATTTCTGAAAGAATTGCAAATTGTCTTCATGGGAAATGTTGCACTTAGAGAAAATGGACATGTCTTATGTGCTGGAACCCATGAGCCACAACTAAGTGTTTGTGAATCACCTGGGATGTCTTATTTAAGAATCTTTCTTGACACTCTTTTCTTTAGAGACAGTTTATCATTTCTCGACATTATCTTGTGTTCCAGCTCAAAGTAAATCTGAAAAGCAAATTGGAAGGGGGAGGAGCCTACAAAGCTTTAGAAGAGAGAAGAGCCATTAGTAATTTGAACTGGCCTGAGGAAGACATGTCTGAACACTTAGCATCCACATAAAAAGCTGGACTTAACCGTCCTCAGACCTGTAACCCCTGTGTCATGAGGGCACACAGACAGGAGGATCGCTGGGGCTTGATGGCTGCCAGACAAGCTTCAGGCTCAGTAAGAGACCCTGTAATAAAAGGATAATATGGAGAGTGATAGAAAGACACTCAATGTCCAGTTCTGGCCTCTGCACACACAGGGGCACACACACACACACACACACACACACACACACACACACACACACAAAATACATGCACACACCACACATGCTCACAGTGTTTAGGGAAGCATTAAGGCATGGGTGATGATCTTCTTTGGGCTCTGAGACACTGATATGTTGCTAGTTCTGAGGATGATACCAATCATAAGGAAAACTGACTTCTAAACGTCCAGTTTTAAAGGTAGGCTTGGATGCTTTCATAATTTCTCCTGGGAACATTTTTGTATTGACTAGGTTTGTTCCATGTCCTTGATCAGCAAGCATCCCAACATTTAGAATGAAGGGAAATGGGAGACAGATTTGGCGGGGGAGTGCAGGGAGGAAAGGCCACAGCCAGATCACATGAATAAATCAAACACCCCCGTACTTGTAGGAAGAATTCTATCACAGATGCTGTCCAGTGATGCATGTGCACAAAGGTGGTGCCTTGCACCAACTTCTAAGTGCCCTCAAGAATTAACAGTCACGAGTGATGTTGATGAGTGCCATCCTCCAGCATTTCTTAAAGGCTTTACAAAAACATTCCCTGGAACAGGGGACTATTTCAAAGACATACTGTGTAAATGCAGGAGAAAATAGGAGGAAATTATCCTACTTGCTATTTTCACCATCCACATGTCCAAAAATGAAGCTTAAAGTGACAGGAGTCAGTTACAAACCGGATGGAAAGCCAGCAGGTCGGAACCCGCACCCGGGCACAGCAGTTATTTGCACTGGTCACCTGACCCATGCCTGAGTGTGCAAGGGTTTCCCTTGCTTAAACTAGAAGGGAACTACTCGGACCACTGGGAGCCTCCAAAGATGATGACTTCTTGGGTCAGTCAGGAGTTGAGAAGAATGGCAGAGATGTGCCTTGTGTTTTCAGCATGTCCATGTTTTGATCCTGCTTCGTATGGTTTCACCACCGCTCTCAGATCATATAATATAATATACAATATAATATAATAATATACAATATATTGTTTATAACGTCTTTAAATAGAGAATTGTAAATTTTTCCTTCATGAAGGGAATTTTTGTGCCTAAATATTTATGGAGTCTAGTGCTAAGGATTATTATTTCCTCCCACATTGCCATAAAAACAAAGGGGAACATGTGCCAGTTTGAGACCCAGCTGTATCTGCGTAATAAATGCTCAACAGCAGCTCCCATGCTAGTCCGTAGTCCTGGCAGCCTTCGAGCCTTTCCTTCTCATGTTACTTGTGCAAAATCACTGACGATGACTTCACTTTTACACAGGGAGAAACCTGGAGCACTTAGGAAAGTTGCCCAGGGCCACAGAGTTGAGAGGTGACTGAGCTGGGATTTAAGCCTAGTCAGCTCAGCTCAAATGCAAATATAGTCCTTCTCTGCCTACTGTGGAAAAAGCAGGTTTCTAGAAGAGGACCAGTGCATGGCACCTTCCCAGTTGGGACTCTGAGGAATGAATCTCAAAGACTGATCTGGTCACTTAGCATTTTTCTCAGATTCAACAGGACAACCTATCTTAAAAATCATCTTTAAGAACAAATAAAACGACCTAATTTCACCTACACACACACACACACACACACACACACACACACACACACGTACTCTACCTATATGTTTGGGGCAAATTATTCTGATACATTGTTCAGAATGTAGTAATTAAACTGGAGAACTACACATGTAAAATACCTTCCTTGTGGCCAGGCGGTGGTGGCTCACGCCTTTAATCCCAGCACTCGGGAGGCAGAAGCAGGCGGATCTTTGTGAGTTTGAGGCCAGCCTGGTCTACAGAGCAAGATCCAGGAAAGGCACAAAGCTACACAGAGAAACCCTGTCTCGAAAAACCAAAAAAAAAAAAAAAACCTTCCTTGTACCAAGAAAGGTTTTAGCAGAACAAGTAGATTGTCTCTTGTATCACAAGTTCATTATCATGAGCACATTCCCAACTAGCAAAGGCTTATGGAATCTTATAGTGATGACAACTGGGAAACAATATCTACATCAACCTGCAGCTTTATAGGTGAGCCCTAGATGTTGTGATGTGTTGGTAAGAGTCAAACAACATTGGCTGGCTGGCCTGATGGGAGGTGCTCTTTCCTCCTGAGATGGCCACACTGGCAATTGGGACCACAAATTAAATAGTACGGCATAAAGGTGAAAGTGCGGGGGGGGGGGGGGGGGGGGGGGGGTTTAAATATCAGCACTACTTATTTAATTATGGAATGAGAGGACCCCAGTTGCTTGATAATGGTGATGGGAGTAGCTGGAGAGATGGCCCAGCGTTAGAGAGCGCTGACCCCTCCTAGCGAGTTCCTAGCACCAAGTGGCAGCTGGTAACTATCAGCTACTCCAGTCCCCAGGGTATCTGGTGCCCTCTTCTGGCTTCCACTGGCATTGCACACACATGGTTCACAGACACATGCAGGTGAATCACCTGTTCATAAAGTAAAAACAAAGGGTGTCTTTTTTTTTTTTTTT
>CABHPP010069282.1:0-19058 GCA_902168425.1 Peromyscus attwateri | reverse complement strand
CCCCCCCCCCCCCCCCCCCCCCCCCCCGCCCGCTTGAATCCTCCGTGTTAATTAGCTTCTCCTGGTCTGTGGATTATAGCATGGTTATCATTTACTTTACAGGTACATACCATGCACACATCCTTATCAATATCCCTCTTCCTTTCTATCCATCCCTTCCCCACATTGATGTCTTTTATTTTAGTTTTATGACCCATTGAATTTAATCAGTTCTATCTGTCTGACCACTGATTTGACATATACATTGGTATACAGCTTAAGATAGGGACTCTTTCCCTCACTCACAGATATGTAAATAACTAGTAGTTCAGAGAGGAGAGGCAGGACATCCTGAAATTCTTCTCCATATATACCTGACTATTGATGGGCCATTCTTGTGTGCAGGCTGTGAGTTCGTAATTGTAATGAGCATGCCCTGCCAGAAAATGACATCTTACAGAATTATTCCCTACCTCCCAGCTCTCACATTCTTTCTGTTGGTCTTCCACAGTGTCATGTCCTTTTTAAAGCTCATCACTTATTTTTAACACCTACATATCCATGATTTTATGTACTCACAACCACCGACTGGAAAGAAAAGCTTCTTTGATTAAAGTTGAAAGTAGCATTTGTTGATGGGTATAAACATAAATATTTAATAGGCAGTTTGATACTGTGAAAACTTAGCCAAATGACAGTAGTAGGGGTTAGGTTACTGTATTTATCCAATCTTTTACTTAAATAAAATATATTCACAAGTTGTCATGTTTAAGTGGAATATTTATAGTAATATATTATTGGTGTTAAGTAACTTCTTGATTGAAAGGATTGAAATAATCCTTCTTGAAAGGAGAATGGAAGTGTTTGAACTTACAAAAATATATGAGACACAGGGAGTTGTGAGATGTATAGCCCAGGAGGCCTCTATTGAAAGATGTGAGAGACCTCTTCAGTGTGTGTTCCTGCCTGCTAGCTGTACAGGAAGTCCTGATGTGCAGCTTCTGTCTGTTGTCACCTACACTGAGGTGGGACTTTCTGAGAATGCAGATCCTGGAATATTCTATGCCTTTGTAAACGATCTCTCAAAACTCATTTATTTAACAAACTGGACTTGTGTTGAGTTGTTCTTGGTCAGTTCCCTAGCTGGGGTGATGAGACACACAACATATCGCATTTATTACCACATTTCTATTAAACCTGAGAATACAGGTACAAGTTTCTAAACATGTGAGAAAAATCATTCTTCCCTTGGGCCCTAGAGAGCAAAACCTCAGATTTTCAGGATTAAAAATGAGTGTGGCACAGAACAGGAGACATTTAACCATTAGTTTGTCTTCTGTGGTAGTTATCCTAAAAGCATGATGCAAAGACAATATAATCACATCAATTCCCCGCCTCTCTACATCCTCACAAATACCCTTCCTTGCTCAATTTTGATAAGCCACTAGCTGTTTTAGGAAAATTATAAAAGTGTAGAGAAGGTACACTCCTGTAAAAAGTAAGAGGAGAATAATTCAGTAATGCAATCAAACTATCTATGAATATCTAATGAGAAAGTACTACTCACTGATGTCAGGAACTATGTTAACCCAATTTTGTCTTTATGTTTATTAATAGAGATTTTATGGTGCATTCGGTATTTTTTTTTTTCTTAACGGGGAGGTAATGGAAATGAGTCATGAAAGAGACTATAAAGTGAATTGTTTTTCTAGTTTTGCCTTTTCCGTGGATTTTTCTTTTTTTGTGATGGATAAATGCATAAAATACATGGTATAGTAAAAAGCATAAAATCCAATGTAAAGCTCTGCATCTTTAATGGCTATTTCTAACTGTATAAAATGTAAGATGAATTGCTAAATGATCCTATTAATAAAAAAAATCTCAGGAGCCAGATATTGGTGTGAATGCTGAAAGATTAGAGAAGCAGAACAAGCCACAGCTGACCTCACCTTGCCAACTTCTCAGCCGATCCTATTTCCTCAAACTGGAAGCCTTTGAGTCCTCATCCAAATGGATCTCAGCTGAACTGCTGCTAAAAGCCTAAAAGCTTAAAAGCCTCTAGCTCCTGGTCCTCATGCCTTATATACCTTTCTGCTTCCTGCCATAACTTCCTAGGATTAAAGGTGTGTATCTTTCCCAAGAAAGACATGATATCTCAAGTGCTGGGATTAAAGGTATGTGTTACCTTGCCTGGATGTTTCCAGTGTGGTCTTGAACTCACAGAGATCCGGATGGATTTCTGTTTCTGGAATGCTAGGATTAAAGGTGTGTGCTACCACTGCCTAACCTCTATGTTTAATATAGTGGTTGTTCTGTTCTCTGACCCCCGGATAAGTTTATTGGGGTGCACAATATATCAACCACAGCTAAGTTCACTGAGATGTATCCAATTGGGGTCTGACTAGTTTCAGGATGTGTTATTATCTATTTGCTAATCATTTATAAAAAAGTTTTGAAAATATTAAAAAAAATCATAGATTGGTTATTCATAAAAGCATAATTGGAAATCTTAGTCCTAACTGAACTTTTTTTTTGTTTGTTTTTTTGAGACAGGGTTTCTCTGTGTAGCTTTGCACCTTTTCCTGAAACTCACTTGGTAGTCCAGGTTGGCCTCGAACTCACAGAGATACTCCTGGCTCTGCCTCCCGAGGGCTGGGATTAAAGGCGTGTGCCACCACAGCCTGGCATAACTGAACTATTTAATTATAAATAAATATGCTTTTTTGAAAAGAATCCTTAAAAATAGATAAAAGAATGAGTAAAAATATTCTCTGAAATGTTTACAGAACATATTTCATTCTGAAATTTTCATTAAGGAGAAAGAGATTCCACAAATTAGCTGTGGAAACTACTAAATGTTTGATTCCCAAAACTTACTCAAAAAACATGTTAGGAATAGATTTTAATATTTTTAAATTTTTACTTTTTCCTTTTTTATGAATGTTTTCTTCCATTTTACCTAAAGATAACTACCAATAATTATTTTCTTGCCAGTAATTAATTATTAAATTTTTGTGTATTATTATTTTATCCATACCTTTATGCCCATCATTTGTTAGTATTTAATAATACAATTATTTATGACTAGTAATTAATTTTATCGTTATTTCTCTGTATATATTTAGGTATTAAAATATGGTAAAAATTCCCAATTGTAAGTGACTTATTATCTCATTCAATCTGACTTTTTATCATTTGCTGTAGTTAATTGAATAATATTTTATCGCAAGACGAGTTGCTGTTATGTTAAAATTGAACTCGGGAAGATGCTCACGTCCAATACAATGAGTAATTTTTCCATAGATTTGATCTTAAAGTGATTTCAAAATTGAGTGACCTCATAAAATATTCCATGATTATTATTTAAATAGTTGACACATAGTCCATTTTTCTTTCATTTAAAAACTTCCATAAAGTGATAATAAAATCATTTTAAAGAATTTATATGAAGAGATTTATAAACATTTGAACTACTGATTTTTTCTTTAACATATTTGAATATAATACCTATACTTTTCATTCGCCAAATTAACATAAACATTTATTACTTTTTATTTTTAATTTATATCTGATTATATCTTTATTTTTACATAAGTTAGACTATTACCTAATTAACATCACAAACTGATAGACAGAGATTTAGCTAACTTATACTATGTTATACTTTCTCCAATGCTATGGTTCAAATATCCCATTCAACTTGTAGAAATGCAATTGCAACTGAAAAGATATTGGGAAATGTGATCTTTATGAAGAAGTTAATATGAGCTATTGTCAGGCATGGATTAAGCTCATTAGGTCAGGAGTGTTTTTTTTCTAAATGCTGCCCCTGTCACCCACTTTGTCCTCTGTTGCTCCCACCCTGTCACTCACAGTCAGTCACAGGCTGTTTTCCATGAGGTGTCCTATGCTAATTATGTCGCAGCACAAAAGCCCTCAGCCCTTGGTAGCCCTCTGGCTTTAGAAGTTCCAGACTCCACAACCATAGAACCTAATGCACTTTCTTTGCACATGTCTTAGTTGGGGCTTCTATTGCTATGATGAAATACCATGACCAAAAATAAGTTGGAGAGGAAAGGGTTTATTTGGCTTACCCTTCCATGCCACTGGCCATCATCAAAGGAAGTCAGGACAGATATTCAAACAGGGCAGGAACCTGGAGGCACTAGCTGATAGAGGGGCAATGGAGCAGTGCTGCTTAGTGGCTTACTCATGGCTTGCTCAGTCTGCTTTCTCATAGAACCCAGGACCACTAGCCCAGAGATGGCATCACTTATAATAGGATGGGACCTCCCCACTCAATCACTAGTTAAGAAAATTCCTTGAGTTGAATTTTATGGGAGTATTTTCTCAGTTGAGGTTCCCTTCTTTCAGATATCTCCAGCTCATGAAAGGTTGACATAAAACTATCCAGGACAGCGTGCTACCCACTCTCGAACACTGTGTTCCAATAACTGAAAGTAGACTGATACTTTTTTTTCTAAATTTAGTAGGTATTTAGCTATCACAGAGATAAACATTGTGCCCTTACATTGATGGTCTGAAATGACCGATAATATTTTTTTGCTCTAGAGGACATTTAGCAATTGGGAGCCACTATAACTATCAAGACTTTGGAATGGAATGCTATTGTGATCAATGCATAAATATTAGGCATGTGGATAAAGACATAAAAATGCACTGGAGCACCACTAACAAAGAAGTATGCCGTTCACAATGTCAGGATATTGCATTTGTTCCCAAGGGCAATGCCTAACTCCATTCTACGCCAGCAAGTTCCTATGTTGCAGTAAGCAGTGTTCAGTTTAGAGGCTGTCTGGTGTAGTGTTTTTCTCATTCTTCATTTCCATACACGTTATTTCAAGCAGTATGTGTCCAATCTGATGATGCTTTCTCCAACATGTTTAAAAGTATTAAATTATCCTATAAGTGCTCTACTGATTAATCCCAGTGGTTACAAAATAAGTCAGTAATACTAACATTCTATTGTTAAAGCAAAATGAATATTTGAATGAAGTTCTAAAAAGTAAACTAGGGTAACTTTTCCTTCTCTCTTTGTTAAAGATGCACAATCTATGTTTCAATCATAAGTATTGTTAAGCTCTAGATAAAATTTGTTTCAATGGAGCCACCAATTCGATAATAATAAAACATTAGAATTAAAATTTAAAATTTGTGTGGTTCTGCTAGTTTACACATTTATCTTTCTGTGCTCCTAAATATTTTGTGAAGAAGAAAACTATGTGTTTCATTTGCTCACCTAGAGAGTACCATTATCCATCATGATCACTTCAATTATTTTGAAGACATTTCTAATTAGAAATTAACTTTTTAATTTTATCAAAGGATTTCCAGATAATTTACAAACTTTAAATGAGGATTATGTTTTTTGGAATTCACTGTATATTTCCTGATTTTCACTTTGCTCTATTTTTCTCCTAGAGGTAGAAAACAAAACCTGGTACATTTTCAAAATTGTTTGTATCTGAGGTTCTTTCTGTTAGGGAATTGGGCCTCACATTCACTTTATCATTTAATTAATGTGTATAATGCATGGTTCAAAATAGTTTCCATTCCAAACTTTCTAAGGCATTGTCCATATAGATTCTTATAGTCAGCATTTCTAAGGGTTGTGGAGCAAGCTTTATTCTCATTTCTTTGTAAAAATGAAATTAATTCTAGATCCCTAGATGTTCTTAGAAATTCTCTGAGATTTTTCATCCCATAAAACCTTATAAGTAAGTGTCAGTCTGGATGTTTGTAATTTCAGTTTAATACCGATGTAACAGACTCACACAATTTAAAATTGTAAAGCAAGTGTGTGAGAAGCATCTGCGTTCCTGTTTACTGGAGCACTATCCATAGAGCGAAGATAAGGACTCAACATTATGGCCGTCCACACATGACTGCATAGCAAGACTTCCAAGGAAGTCTGCTTAAGGAGTATTAGGGAGTTTATTAGGATGTAAATGGTTGAGAACAACTCACTAAATAGGATAGGTAAAATTATCACAGAGTACTGGAAGGCTGATGTCCTGTCCCATGCTGCTTAAGTCAGTCTGCACCATCCAAGTGGTCATAGTCAATGTCTTTCTAAAAGAAGAAAGGGGGATATAGAAATATAGGATATAGATATGATAGGAGAAAAGGGTGGATTGTTGAACCTACTTTTAAAGAGCAACTTGTTTAAAATGTTTTACATTGCTATAAATTTCAGTTTATTGATACAAATTTAAAGTTAATTTTTTTATTTTGCATATATATTTCTACTCTTGTTTAAGCTATTATGTTTATGTAACTCATTTAGATTGTAATCGGTAATTAAGAAATACAGATTAATAATTAGTCTTCTATGACAGTCAAACTTATAGTCATGTTAAGCTTTCTAGGTATACATAGATATAATTCAATTAGGTAGGTAATCTTCAAACACTTCAAAGACCTACAGAATATGGCATTTAAAATGTTTTAAAAATGTGGACTTTCTGGACAGTGAGACAAATCTGCTCCTGGCAGGACCAATTTACTTCAGAGAGGAGGATGGGCATCGAGGACACTCCATGTGGAGTTTATCTTCTTCTTGGCAAAAATAGCCATTTGGACAATTAACTGTTTATGCCTTGACTGCTTGACAAAATGTTGTATCAACTGTACATGCAGGACCTATAGGAAGGTGACCACTGAGCTTTGCAAAATGAGATGGTCCTTCAGGTTCCTGCTTTGCAGAAGAAACTGCCAGATATTCTACAGGACACAAAGAGAAGTGACTGAGAGACTGAACTTTGGGTGACTGTCCAGGCAACCAGCTGTCTGTCATTCTAGATTTTTGGAAGTTGCTTACAATGCTCTTCCTATTTACTTAGGTAATATTATATCCTTCTGAGGTCTTTGATGTAGTTGAAGACTAGATAGTTGCAATTATAATTTCGCTTAGTTAAAATAAAAGATAAATTAGATATGAAACTTTAGACTCACAAATATAGGATAGATAGAATATTTTCTTTAACTTTGCCAAATATAAATATACTAGATATTGTTACTATAATTCTTGCTTGATAACTGTTCTATTATATGTAATTTTACTAAATTAAAGTTAAAATGTTCCTTTTTGTTTAGACAGAAAAGAGGAAATGCTGTGGGATAATGCTTTTGTACACTGGTTTAATAAAACACTAATTGGCCAATAGCCAGGCAGGAAGTATTAGTGGGATATGCAGACTAAAGGAATGCTGGGAAGAGGAAGAGTAGAGTTAAGAGATGCCAGTCAGACACAGAAGAAGCAAGATGTGAAGGCAGAACTGAAAAAAAGGTACCAAGCCACATGGCTAAACATAGATAAGAATTATGGGCTAATGTAAGTATAAGAGCTAATCAGTAATAAGCCTGAGCTAAAAGCAGAGCAGTTATAATTAATATAAGCCTCTGTGTGTTTATTTAGGTGTGAATGGTTGTGGGACTGTTTTCATGGACTGGGCGGGACAAAGGAAAATTTTCAGCTTCAATCAACAGTATTTTAACATGTAAAATTTTATCGTGTCTAGTCTTACATTCAGTTATTTAGTCTGTTTAGAATAATTTTGCAGTTGACAGTCCATGGGCTTCCACTAATGTGGCCAGTCATCTCTGCACGTCTTCCCATCATGATGTTGACATCCCCCGCCTGCAGAATCTCTCCTCTCTCTCATCATTTGGATTCCCGGAGCTCAGCCTGGTGCCTGGCCATGGATCTCTGCATCTGCCCCCATCAGTCACTGGACAAAGGCTCTATCATGACTGTTAGGTTATTCGCTAGACTGGTCACCAGAGTAGACCAGTCCAGGAACCCTCTGGACCACTGCCAGATGTCCAAGGTGGGGTCATCCTTGTGGATTTCTGAGAGCCTCCCTAGCACTCTGCCTCTTCCTATTCCCATGATGTCCTCATCTATCATGGTATCTCCCTCCCTGCCTTCCCACTCTGTCCCTGTTTTAGCTCAACCCTCCCATTTCCCTATTTTCTCATACCCAACTCCTTGCCCTCTGCCACCCCCCCTCACCCAGTCAACTCATGTAGATCTCATTCAGTTCTCCTTCGCTGGGTCATCCATGTGTCCTTCCTAGGGTCTTTCCCTGTTAGCTAGCCTCTCTGGAGCTGTGGGTTGCAGTCTGCAATCCCTTCCCTTACATCTAGTATCCACTTATGAGTGAGTACATACTATGTTTGTCCTTCTGAGTCTAGTTCCATCCATTTGCCTGCAAATTTCATGATATCATTGTTTTTTTACTGCTGAGTAGTACTCCATTGTGTATATGCCACATTTTCTTTATCCTTTCTTCAGTTGAGGGACATCTAGGTTGCTTCCAGGTTCTTACAATTACAAAGACTGCTGATATGAACATAATTGAGCATGTGTCCTTGTGGTACGATTGAGCATTCCTTGGGTATGTGCCCAAGAGTGGTATAGCTGGGTCTTGAAGAAGACTTAATCCCAATTTTCTGAGAAACTGCCATACTGATTTCCAGAGTGGCTGTACAAGTTTGCATTCCCACCAACAGTGGAGGAGTGTTTCCCTTGCTCCACATCCTCTCGAACATAAGCTCTCTTCAGTGTTTTTGATCTTAGCCATTCACAGAGGTCGAATTCTATTATTGAGACTGTGAACACATCATTTTTCTAGCACCATTTACTGACAAGGCTGATCTTATTCCATTCATGTTCTTAGTAATTTGATGTAAATTTTGACTACCAATGTTTGGGTTTATTTCAAGTCACTTATCCCATTGCATCTCTTGGTTTGCTTCATGTAATTGCCCATGTTGTATTGACAACTGGAATTTGCAAACATATTTCAAAGTCATGAAATATGCCTTGGGCTTTACTCTTTCACTCAATATTACTATGACTAACATAGGCCTCCACAAAATATGTGAATTAGATTTAATGTTCAATTATATAGAAGTCATCATTGATGCTTTGAAATGATCACTGAATCTGTAGATTACCTTGAGTCAGAAAGGCATTTTGACAATGTTGATTCTACCAATGAGTGGTAGATATATTTCATAAAAAAAAGAATATTTATGACTTTAAAAATAGTATAGGCTATATGTAGATTATTTCTAATACTTTCTCTCATAATTGCCATTGATTGATTTATGTATTTCTTATATGTATTCATATATAAATGTCAATTGGTATGTATTTTTTAATTTACTTCAAACAGTATAATTGAACTTCAATGACTTATTAGTTTTTATGAATTTTTCTAAAATGAAATAAATATCAGTGAAACATTAGTTCTTATCAGTTGACTTTCTCACCCTGTTCCTCATATTCTTCCTCATAAAAAGAATGCACATTTATATTTTTTTGCCAAAATATATCATTTATAAAGCTTTATTATTTAAAGTTTGATCTATAACCATCAAGTGGCTTAACATGAAAGAAAATTCTATTTATTAAATATTTCCTTTATACTTTTTCTATATAAGAGGGAAATATGAATAATTCATGGTATTACTAACAACTATCTCAAGAATCAGAACTTGTTAAACATATCTTATAATCTTATATTTGAAAACATTTACATAATCCTATTTTTAAAATTTATCTAAAGCACATGGGTTTATCATGGACTCTATCTTAACCTGTGCAAAGAGATACTGGCAAATACCATTTATTGACAAAGCAAGAAAAAAATAGAAAGGTTCAGGAAAAGTCAAAGTATTATACTGCAAATATCAGTACAATCCAGTTATTCTTTAATATCAAAAGTTAAAGAGGTAAGTTATAAAGATGTATTCAAAATCAAACCAAATACAGAACTGCTGAACAGATCTACAGTTAACGGCCCAGCTTATAATGTATTTTGACAGGAGATAGGATATACTTTATTCACCACTTACTTTTGAAGGCAAAAAGATACTTAACTATTTGGAATTTATGATGTCCTTCTTTATTTCCCCAGTGAGCCATGTTACCTACGCCCAGAATACAAGCTAATACATTAAGTGGTATTTATTATTCTACCTTGCTGGATTATCTACCCACAAAATTATGAGTTCTGTAAGAATTTAAATTACATTTTATTTGTCTTTTCTGCTGCTTCCTCTAACTCCTGGAACACAGTAAGGGATGGATAGCAGCTAGCACAGCTGTGCTGATTACGCAGTGATAACTCATTAGGAGAAGCCCAAGGGCCAGTATGAATCACTGTCTTCCTGCTTAGTCACACATTCTGTTTTACTCATTTTAGTTATTTTTATCCTCAGTGACTCCACCAAAGCCATGTCATTTTACCACACTTCAGTAGTCTCAATGTCCCCCTTTCGTTTTTCTGTCCATGGCAGTTCCCTAAATTTACTATTTCCTGTTCACTTTGTCTTTCTCCACTTTCCACGTTTTATTTTGTTGACTCCTGATCATCACTTTCATCTCCTCATTTGTCTGTAACCCTGAACTTTATCTCACTCGTTCATTTTAATTACCCTCTTATGGGACACTCTTAACTTGGTGAGTGGAAACTAAAATCTAAATGAGATTCCTGTTTGAGCCTGCTCTGCACATTTAGATTTCCCATTTATCTCAGTTGCTACATTGCGCATTGCCACTCAGATTAAGCCTTGCTGTGCATTCAAATCCCATTCTGGTAGGTGCACTGTCACAGAGACTTCTAATTGTCACCATCTTTATACTGCCTTTGGTCCAAATTTATTTAGTTTGTCAGTCCTTTTGAAATTATTTGATGATATAAAACAAGTTCTAGGATCGGATAGGACAGATGCATGTCATATTCATATATGGCTTTTATGTGTTGTGGGTATTCTCCCAATCATGGCTTTGACCCATGTGTCCTAAGCAAGGCAGAGCACAAAGAAATGATTCTATGTGTTGTCTAGTGCTGTTTACACATACCTTTCTACTTTTCCATTGGCTGTAGCTTATTTGCTAAATTTAGATTCTTACTTTCTGTGTTTTTAACAGGCATATAGAAGTAGACAGCTTTTATTTTACATTTCTTTGGAAAGTTAACTTTAGTTGGTTACCATATATCTTGCTTGAGAGCTAGTCTCTCTCTTACTAAGGCAAAGTGTGATACCTATTTTAGATGAATGCCTGAAGAAAGTTTTGGGAGGTGGTTTATAGCATTCCAGTTTTTAATTATTTTCTTTTCTGCCACAATCCATACTAAATTCTTTCCTTATTGTTATTACTTTCTTTTTCACTCCTGGTGAGGCACTTTTGAGAACCACTGGACTCTTCTCAACCTGATTGTTATTTATCTGGTGATTAAGATATCAGAAAATAACTCACCAGGCACCAAATGTCAACCTGAGACAGCGACTCTCAAATCTGTTGTTTCATGCTACTGAAGATTAAAGATGCAGATATGGGTGTGTAGTAGCAGCACAGAAGCAATTTTATTAGGAGATGTTAAAGAAAGGTGGAAGAAACTTCTGTGAATGGGAAGAGTTTACAAAGAGAGGAAAAAATGTTGAAGTTCTTTGTCTAGGATTTTTGTTTCGTTTTATATGACTTATAGTGTAAGCTGAACCAATACAGATGTGATTTCAAAAGTAGTTGGTCAATTCCTTGCCCTGTCTTGGCTTGTTCCTGTCCTGCCCACTTGGGATAGTTGAAAACCACCTCTTTCAATCTCTCACCCCAATTTGTTAGCCACTAACCTTGATTATCTGCTGTTGGACCATGGGTCTCGTAATTGCTTGGTGACTGCCCATTATACCATATTTTCTATGTTTTCACTTTTATAAGATCAGCTTTCAACATCCTACTTCAGTTACCAAAACATAGTTGTAGTTGTTTGGGGCTGCCTTGTTTTTAACTTGTTCTTGGAACCATGTGACCATCACTTTCCAGAAACCTTTGAATAAGCCATCCACGCAATTTAGTCTGATACAATAGTTACATTTCAAACAGAAATATATGAGTGGGCATTAATGTCTTGCATGTTCCTTAGGGAGGGCCTCATGAAGCTAGCTAGCCAGACTACTGACATTGGGCTTGCCTCTCAGAGACCCTTGTCTGTCTCCTTTCAGGTCTACCTCTCTCATACTGAGAAGCAAGCCCTGATATTTAGTTCTCCATAGCTTTTGGTCTTGCTGCTTCAAAGCTGACATTCCCTTTTACCTAGAGTCTCTTCTCATGATAATGTGTGAGCATCTGCAGTGTTCACCATTGTCCCTTTGTCTTTACTGTCTAGAGTGAGCTAGCTCCTGCCTCACAGATTTTACCTATATTTCACATTTGTTACCTTTTTTTCATTGATAGATCTTGTGATTTTAAGACTATTTCTCTTGTCCTAGGGAATGTCTGTCTATTCCTATGTGATAAATGCTGACGTTCTAATGGACTCTCAATGTTTCCACACTCTCAGTAGATTTTTCTGGGAAGAATTTCAAATTAAATTGTGCTTGCTTCTTGTTCATCCCTTCCCTCTTCTTCATGGTATTGCTGTACTTGTAATTTTCTCTGTGAACAAAAAGTGGCAAAAAGCATACATAGATATGGTAAAGCTATCTAGTATGGTCAAACAAGAATCAATTTCCCAATTCCACCTTTCCATGGTATCTACAAGCTGCATGTGTTAGCTAACATTCTTGACAGCATTGTTAAAAAAACAATCCCATGTGGTAAGTAACATTCTATACAGTTTGGTTTAAAATATAAGATGATTTCACATCATTTAAAAAAAGATAAATTTAAACCATGTCTTCAAATTTTATAAACCATTACTTATTTCCTTGTTGTATCCTGAATATCAGATTATATGGTAACTTTTTGAATTTTTTGCTTTCTCCCTTTGCTTTCATTACAGATAAAACTTAGTGTTTTATGGCATCTAGCTAGGAGAGACTTTGAGCACTTACTGTTAAAATTGAAAAATTTATTTTAGCCAGAGTTGTACTGATTAGGGAATTCAGTATGTACTTAAAATTCTATTTGATATTTGAATAATCTAGGGCAAATATTATTTAATCACAGTATCCAAGTGACTGAGTTTAAATCAAAGTGGCATTTTGATTTGCCCTCATAAATAATGCAGGGCTCTAAAAGAAGATTTGTCATGATGCTATATCGTCTAATAAGACATGCATCGCATGTCTTTATGGAACACGAGAAATAGAAAGTTTACATAATATTTTTAGAAGCAAAGTTGGTGCTTGTGTATATGTGTACTTGCATACTGTTACACACCTAGGGTCTCACTCTGGGGCAAAAAAAACGTGAAAGAAATGCACAAGGAGACTAAACTACTGCACTGTTTGAACTGGTATGTATGCATATCTTTCGTTAAAGACTCCCTTCGGGTCATTCCTTTTTCATTATTGCACTATTATAAATCTTTTCCCAAAGCCCAAACTTCTTCCAGATTCCATCTAAACGCTACGACTAGCTCTGATCTAAAACAGAAATCTGATCCTTTTGTCTGTAATTCTTCATTGACAGAAATGAAGCGGGGTATCACAGCTTAATGGTCACCACAGATTGACACTGAGACAATAGTATTCTAGCTTCCTCTCCTTGAATATTGTCTGCTGCAGCAAGAACTTCTGTTTACTTTCAGTATCTGGACTCCCAGCCTCATTTGCTTCCTGTTTATTTCCAAACTGTGCCTTCCATCAACTTCAGTATTACAACCAAAAAAATTGTTAAACTATTTCAGGATTAAAATATCCCTCCAGTTCTCCATGATCCCTAGCCCCCCAAGTCACCTTAGCGTGCACTCTGCTGTGGTTATGGAATTCAAAAACAATTGTTCTTACACTGGGTCACATTTCAAAGCATATGCAAAAGTTTAGTGTTATGACTTCTTTGCATTCATGAATAATTGCTGAATATTTTCTAATTATAGGAATTACACAAGTAAATCTTCTACCATATCTTTTCATTTTGTAATTTGAGTTTGAATTGAGATGGTTTTGAACTCCTTAGCTCAAGTGACTCCTCCCCTTTGGCCTTCTGATTGTAGGAACTATAAGTATGGGCCATCATACCCAGCTTCTTCCTGTCCTATTTAATTGTAAAAACATCAACAACTCACATTCATTTCTCAAGACCGCTAAGAAAAAAGTGGGAGAAAACAAGTCATCTCATAGATAAGAAAGTTGGTATACAAGGAAGTTAAAGGACTTTTCTTTATTTTCCATAAATCATCCTCTTGAATTAGTATATCTTCCAAATATGAACTACATAAAAGAGCACCTCACAGATGTTGTACACATGTAACAAATTGATTTTCTTCACAGCATCAAAATTATAGTAAATAGTGAAGTCACAGATCTTGTTAGAGTTATATAAGGAAGCATATACAATCATGTCATCTGGGTTAATTTTTTTACATGATATCTGATAACTATATTTTAAAACGACTTTCTCTTTAATTATATTTTTCAACTTTAGGAATTATGAAACACCCTCAACCTATTATCTGTCCTGTCTGCAAAATATTCTGTGGCAATGATGGTGTATAACTTGTGAAAGTGGCCAATCAATGACTAGTCCAACTTAAGGTTCACACTTCAAAGGGGGCTCATGCCCCATACTGCCTGGATGGCAAGGAACTGGATCCTGGATAGCACTGAGACCTAGAATAGAATCAAAAACAACTGGCAAAAAAAATCAATGAAATGATTCCTAATGATACTCTACTATACCCATATATCAATGCCTTGTACAACAGTCATCAGAGATGCTTTCTCTGGCTGCGTATAGGAATGGATGCAGAGACCCACAACCAGACATTATGCAGAGAGAAAAAGAGTCTAAATTGCAGGACTCCGTTGGGTCCCTCCCCTAGAGGTCTGGGAACTTTTCAGAAGAGGGGAGGAAGAAGTGTAAGAGTCAGAGAGGTTAGAGGACACTAGGAGAACATGGCCCACTGAATCAGCTATGCAGAAATCATATGGGCTCAGAAAGACTGAAGCAGCAAGCACAGGGCCTGCATGGGTCTGCACCAGGTCTTCTGTATATATATTTTACGGCTATTAAGCTTGGTGTTTCTGTGAGACTCCTAAAAGTGTATTTCTGTCTCTTTTGCCTGCTCTTGGGACTCTTCCTCCTATTGGGTTGCCTTGTTAAACCTCAATATGAGTCTTTTTGCCTTGTTTTATTGTATCTTGTTTTATTGTATTTGGTTGTTGTCTCTTTGAGACTTCTTTTCTGAAGGGAAACAGAGGTGGAGTACATCTGGGGAAGAGAGGATAGCGGGACTGGAGAAGTGGAGGAAAGGGAAACTGTGGTTGGGGTGTGTTATCTGAGAGAAGAATTTCTTTTTAATATAAAAATTATGGGCTTATAAACTCATTAAACTGCAGAAGCATTATAGGAAAAAAAACTTGTTATTAATTCTTACAATAATATCTCCAATGCTGCAATAGTTTCAAGTTCAGAGGTTTATAATTCATTTTTACACTTCTGTGAGTTGACTACAGCCTGACTAATATAGGCTGGACTAGATTCAGCAGCCAGATAGGCTTAAGATAGTAGTAGGCCAAGTACAGTAGGCTTACTGTGAGTGCCAGTACCTGCTGGTAGTACTCTTATGCTCATAATAGACAAGCCAAAGAGGCAAATACCTTTAAGGGTTGATTGAAGCAGATCCAACTTTTCACTGGCAAAGATTTTTCATGCCCTTCTATGCCCAAGTCTAATATTAGTGGGGCAGAGAAGTCAATTAGACTCCACAAAGAAGATAAGGTAAAATGTTTATAAAAATAACCCAAGACACTTCTAAAATTTCTCTTTTAATCTCTTTGATTTAGTTTTAAAATGTTCATATATGTATGAGGAAATCTGAGAGTAATATGGATACATAATTGGCTTCATTATTTGTGGGAAATATCAGAGATGTATTTAAAATATTTCAAATGATCTTTAAGTGTGTTGGCAAAAACACAATGAAAATGAGTGGGTAGAATAAGAAGGAAGATATACTCAGCTAGTAAAATGGTAAAGTGGATTATGTGGAAAGCAGACTCATGACATGTCCTCAAACAAAACAAAAATGTAAGGTCAAATCTACCATATCATCTAACTATTAAATTTGTAGGAATCTACACTATATCCAGGAACTTCTTTACAATTATAATTTAGAGAAGAAGTATCTAGGTAATGGTAGAAACAAACTACATATACAGATAGATAGATACAGTTTGGTATAATTATATGTTTGATATAGTTGTATGACACATTAAATAATATGACCCACCAAAAATAATGTTACTATACAAGTGAAATATAAAGACATTTTTTTCTATGTGTAATAATCACCTAATAAAGGAAAAAAAAATCTTTTTTATGTAACTTGTATAAGGCACAAAGGACAGTTAATCACATAGATTAAATCAGTTGTTATTAATAGGGACTAGAAGGAAGTAGTTTTGAAGACTTAATTCTTTTTTTTTCTTTACTTTTATTTTTATTAAGAATTTTTTTCATTCATTTTACACACCAATCCAAGATCCCCCTCTTCCCTCCTCCTGCTCCCAGCCTCCCACTCCAAACCCACTCCCCACTCACCTCCACAAGAAGGCAAGGCCTCCCATGGGGAGGAACATCCAGTAGAGGCAACTCCAAGCCTTCCCCCGCTTCAAGGCTGCACGAGGTGTCCCATCATAGGTAGTGGGTTCCAAAAAGCCTGCTCATGCACCAGGGATGGATTCTGATCCTATCACCAGGGGGTCACCCAAGCAGATCAAGCTACACAATTGTCTCACCATGCAAGGGCCTAGTCTAGTCCCATGCAGGCTCTACAGCCATTGATCCAACTTTTATGAGTTTCCACTTGTTTGGTTTGTTCATCTCTGCAGGTTTCCCCATCATGATCTTGGTACACTTTCTCATAGGGTCTCTCTTTTCTCTCTTTGACTAGACTCCTGGAGCTCTGACTGGTGATTGGTTGTGGATCTCTGCATTTGCTTCCATCAGTCATTGGAGAAAAGCTCTACGATAATAATTAGGGTATTCACCAATCTGACCATTGGGGTAAGCCAGTTCAGTTCAGGCACCCTCTCCACTATTTCTAGTAGTCCAAGTTGGGGTACTCCTTGGAGATTCCTGGCAACTTCCCTAGCACTGGGTTTCTCTCTATTCCCATGAAATCTCCCTCTATCATGGCATCTCATTCATTGCTTTCCCACTCCATCCCTGTTCCAGCTCAACTATCCCATTTCCTTATGTTCTCATCCCCTATCCCCTACCCTCCATTGCCCACCCCTCTTCCCCAGTTTACTCATGGAGATCTCATCTATTTCCCCTTTCCAGGACAATCTATGCATCCCTCTTTGGGTCTTCCTTGTTAGCTAGCTTCTCTGGAGTTGTGATTGTTTTCTGGTTATCCTTTGTTTTACATCTAGTATCCACTTCTAAATGGGTATATATCATCTTTGTCCTTCTGACTCTGGGTTACCTCACTCAGGATGATATTTTCTAGTTCCATCCATTTGCCTGCAAATTTCATGATGTCATTGTTTTTCTCTGCTGAGTAGTACTCCATTATGTATATGTACCACATTTTATCAATCCATTCTTCAGTTGAAGGGCATCTAGGTTGTTTCCAGATTCTGGTTATTATGAATAATGCTGCTATAGTAATAAAAACATCTTGGTATTGGCATAAAAACCAACATGTGCACCAATGAAATCGAATTGAAGACACTGACATTAACCCACCCACCTGTGAACATCTGAGTTTTGACAAAGAAGCCAAAATTGTACAATGGGAAAAAGAAAGCATCTTCAACAAATGGTGCTGGAATAACTGCAAGTCAACATATAGAAGATTGCAAATAGATCCATATCTGTCACCATGCACAAAACTCAAGTCCAAGTGAAGCAACAACCTCAATATAAAACCAGTTACACTGAACCTGATAGAGGAAAAAGTAGGAAGTAGTCTTGAACACATTGGCACAGGAAACCACTTCCTAAATATAACACCAGTAGCACAGACACTGAGAGCAACAATTAATAAATGGGACCTCCTGAAACTTCTGTAAGGCAAAGGACACAGTAAATACAACAAAACAATAGCTTACAGTATGGGAAAAGATTTTCACCAAACTCACATCTGACAGAGGGCTGATCTCTGAAATATATAAAGAACTCAAGAAACTAGACATCAAAATAACAACCAACCCAATTAAAAAATAGGCTATAGAGATAAACAGAGAATTCTCAAAGGAAGAATTTCAAATGGCTGAATAATATTGAAGAAATTGCTCAGCATCCTTAGTCATAAGGGACATGCAAATAAAAATGACTCTGAGATACCATCTTACACTTATCAGAATGGCTAAGATCAAAAGCCCTGAAGACAGCTTATGTTGGAAAGGATGTGGAACAAGGGGAACACTCCTCCACTGTTGGTGGGAATGCAAACTGGTACAGCCACTTTGGAAATCAGTGTGGCAGTTTCTCAGAAAATTGGGAATCAATCTTCCTCATTACCCAGCTATAGCACTCTTGGGCATACATGCAAGGAATGCTCAATAATACCACAGGGACACATGCTCAACTATGTGAATATTTTCAAAATGAAGAGGAAAATATGTTCTTATGGCCAGAGACCATTAAGAAACGTTAAGGCACCATTGCAAGTTGTTGGCTTACCACTCTTGAATATTCACTTTAAACACAGAGTTATAGTACAAGGTGAAGTGGATTGGTTAGATTAAGTGACCTCAAGTATGATAAAAATTGTACTAAGAATTGTTTAAATCTGGCTTTGTCTTGGAATGTCTTGTTCACTCCGTCTATGATAATTGAAAGTTTTGCTGGGTATATTAGTCTAGGCTGGCATCCATGGTCTCTTAGTGTCTGCATTATACCTGTCCATGTTCTTCTGGCTTTCAAAGTCTCCATTGAGAAATCGGGCCCTACAGAAAGCACTAGAAGGAAAATTCCAGGCCAAGGAAGTCAGATACACCCTCGAAAACACAGGCAATAGATAACCCCACAGCAGTAAACCCCAAAGAAAAGAAGTACACACACACTACCACCAAAAAATAACAGGAATGAACAATCACTGATCATTAATATCCCTTAATATCAATGGACTTAATTCACCTATAAAAAGACA
>CABHPP010069239.1:0-43418 GCA_902168425.1 Peromyscus attwateri | reverse complement strand
GTGTGTGCATGTGTGCATGTGTGTGCCTGTGTGTGTGTGTGTATAGTACATGCATGCACACACACACACACTATATATATATATGTATATATATATATATATATATATATATATTCCTCATGCACGCACAACATACATACTTAACAACAGATAAACATCTGAACAAGAAAAACACCTTCTTACAATGTGTGTTGCAAACATAATTTTATTTCCCTGACATTATACCATTTCTTTTAGAAGTGCATAACACATTTTTCTGATTTTTATAGGATTAAGAACAATGTTTTAGAAAATGAACATGCATTTTGACTATTATTGTTCAATAAAAGCATGGTTCCACACTAGCATTTTTTTTTTCTGCAAAAGCTATCAATTCTTCCAGAGATAACGGTTGGGGATTGAGCTTGGTGCTGTTGAGTGATCTGCAGAGGCCATAGTTGATTTCAGTATACCCATGTCCCTAGTGTTCACCGAAGAAAAACCTTGCACATAGTCTGCCATGATCTTAGTGCTGCTAACAGTGGAGTGGAAGCTAATACTGAAGTCACACTTTTTCTACCTCATAGATTCATTATCTTTACAGTAAAAAGACTTTCCTAAATTCAAGTTGTTACATGTTCAGTTGTTACCTGAATAATGTAATAATGACATTTTACTAATAATATAAAATACTCCAATAAGACAATTCTATTTTACTAACACAAATAAGACACAACAGTATTCATTTTTATGGTGCAAGCACCTCCTATTTGATGGGTTTTCTGTGCCTTTTGGTGTAGCACTTGAAGGGTTCTGTTTGGTCTATGCCACATGGGAATGTCCCACCAGAGCCAGTTTAAGTCTTAGAAGAAATGCATACTTATTCTGAACTACAAGAAATTCCAGATTGTGGGGGGAAAATAGCTAAACTAAATACAACAGACCCAAGTTCTGATTCTGGTTTGACTTCCAGCACTGAGGTTCGGGGATGCTCACATCTACTTGCCTGGAAGAGTTCAGCCCAGTAAATATTAAATATATATTCAAATTCCTCTTCCTGGGATGTGTGAAAAATAAGAATCTGTGTAAAACAGCAATAGTTTACAGTGGGGCTTTTCTGTGGGCACCATGAGCCTTCAGCTGAGAGGAGTGCAGTGGAGATTTATAATGTGTAGTGAAATTCCCAAGTTTCCCCCAAAACCCAAAGGGCCACTTTGTTTACTGAGGGATTCACATGATGCAGTTTGGTAGTCAGGCCTGACTCTCAAGCACAGGGGCATCTGGGTGAAGCTCCTTAGCCCAGCCTGACTCTTTCAGCAGAGGGACATCTGGCTGAAGCTCCTTAGCCTGGCCTGACTCTTTCAGCAGAGGAGCAGGAAAGACCAGGGACCTTCTGCTGAAACTCCACCTGTGAACTCAGCAATTTGATTCAGAGACTGTGTAAATAAGAACCCTGTAAAGCCTGTACTTGTCTGTCTATTGGACCCCAATATTTGACTGCATATTTTCTCCTGCTGCACCAATTGCTTGTAAAGAAAAAAAATGTGTCTATTGATCCTTATGTTTTCTTTCAAACATGTTTACAATAACTGATACACAGATTGAAGGTCTTCTCAGCATCAGCTGAAGATGCTCATATCATCAAAACCAGGTTTCACAATTCCTATCTCTAAAAATAAGGGTTGCATGTCAAGTTCTACAGTCAAATTATGCTCTACCCCTCTTTGATTCACTATGCACCAACTTCCTTTTTTAACTCCTCAAAGTTGTAAACACATAGATTTCTTTTACATTTTCTTTGGTACCTGTACAGTGAGGCTCTTGCAGAGGACTTATATATACTTCTCAGCAACCAGATGGTGGTACACAACCACCTGTGACTCCAGTTCCAGAAGATACAGCACCCTCTTCTGTTCTCCTCAGACACCAAGCACACTTGTGGTGCACATACATACTAGCAAAACATTTAACACACACAAAAATATAAAAATAGAATAATAATGATAGTGGAGCTGGAGAGATGTAATGCTTTTGCAGAGGATCCAAGTTTGTTTCCAGTATCCATATCAGGCAGTTCATAACCACCTATAATGCTAGCTCCTGTAGCTGGAGTTTTCCTGTGTCCACCTGGCTCCTGCAGCCGCTCAGATCCAAGTAAACACACAGAGACTTACATTACTTATAAACTGTATGGCTATGACAAGCTTTTTGCTATCTAGTTCTTTTATCTTAAATTAACCCATTTCTATTAATCTATAAGTTGCCACATGGCTTGTGGCTTACCGGTACTTTTACACCTTGCTTCCTCTGTGTCTGGTTGGTGACTCCTGACTCTGCCTTCCTGTTCCCACAATTCTCCTCTCTGCTTATCCTGCCTATACTATACTTCCTGCCTGGCTACTGGCCAATCAGTGTTTTGTTTATTAACCAAATCAGAGCAACACATTCACAGCATACAACGCGATATCCACGGCACTTCCCTTTTTTTTCTTTTTTTTTTTTTTTTTTACAAAAAAGAGGATTTTAACTTTAACATAGTAAAATTACATATAACAAAACAATTATCAAGTAAGAATTACAGTTACAATATCTACTCTATTTATAATAGCTAGTCAATTTGTATTTGGCAAAATTAAAGAAGATATCCTATCTATCCTATATTTATGAGTCTAAGGTTTCATATCTAACTTATCTTTTATCATAACTAAGGAAATTATAACTATCTGGTCTTCAACTACATCAAAGACCCCAGAAGGATATAATATTACCTGAGAAATGGGAGAAGGATGCAAGCAACTTTTGGTAGTCTTGGGAGAGTAGACAGAGACAGCTGGCAGCCTGGACAGTCATCCAAAGTTCCTCTGTAAAGTTGGGGCATCTGTCTTCAGTCCACAGGCCTAGAGTCTCTAAGTCACGTCTCTCGGTGTCCTGTAGAATGTCTGGCAGTTTTCAGGTACTCTGATAGGATATTCTGGTCTCCTTGGGCACTGAACTAACACACACTAACACAAACATCATAATTAAAACTAGAAGTAAAAAATATTTAAATAACATTGATCGACACATTTATGTGATATATTTATATAGCATACCTAGCATATTGGTAGAGAAATATTAAACTCCAAAATCCTGATTATACTAAATATTCCACTAATTACTTACAGGTAAATGCTTGCTACAGAATGTAATAGAGACATGAGAATTTGAGGTCTTAATAAAAACAGTCAACAAAGATTGAACTTGCCTCAGATTAAGAACAAGGAGCCAAGAGAAACAGCTGAGAGAAAACAGCCTACACAAGGAATATAAAAATAAAAGGCAATCTGTGAAGATTCACTTAAGAAGGCTGATCAGTTCAGGGGTTTCATTGGGAATTTCTGTTTGCAATGTTCTTGGAATGGCATGCCCTCCCCACGATAGACTCTTGATCTACTTTAGTGGGAAATGTCCATTCTACGAGATCACCTAGACTAGGTGGGGTGCGTGGCAAAAAAGCTTGCCAGTGAATCATGCTATGGAACTAGTTGAGTCTTCTAGGATGCTATTAATGAGAATTATTATCTCCTCTTAGGAAAGGAGCACCTCAGAGGTTATAGGCAACTTCCACAAGTACATCTTTAACATCAAATAACTCAGACATAAAGAACAAAGAGCTATGAGTGAAAGAGGCAGTCCCCGGTGTTAGCATTCTGTTTCCCATTGGTGCCTGCTCTCTTCTTCAGAATACTTTAATAGAGACTCCTCTTTTCCTGTGGTGTACCTGACAAACACACTCAGTGGTGTATGGGCATCTGAGGGGAGACGGTCCCTTCACCACAGGCCTCTACCTTTACACATATGCTTACATACATGACAGGGACCACCAGATTTTCAGAGTTTTGTTTGCTTGTGATATTTAACTGTGTCTTAAAAGCTATTTTAAACAAGAAGAATTTGATGTTATTTTTGGTTTGCTATTTTGCCTTTAGAAATTATTTTTCTGCTTTTTAAGTGACTCATGTGTTACCAGAATTTTGATGTTGAGTCTCTGAATATCAGCTTGGATACAGGAAAGCCTGGAGCAGGATTGAGTAAAATAAAGATAAGACTCAGCTGCCCAATGCTTAACCACAAATTATAGTATATCTTTTTTTAAAGCTGACTGCAGTTTTAAAGATTTATTTATTTATTTATTTATTTATTTATTTATTTATTTATTTATTTATTATGTATGCAGTATTCTGCCTACACACCAGAAGAAGGCACCAGATTGAATTACAGATGGTTGTGAGCTACCATGTGGTTGCTGGGAATTGAACTCAGGACCTCTGGAAGGGCAGCCAGTGCTCTTAACCTCTGAGCCCATCTCTCCAGCCCCATCTTTTTTATTGATATAAGACAGAGGGGGCATACTCTAAAATATTCAAATTGAGACTAATTTACTGGACTATTCCTTCTTGCTTATTTAAGAGCTCAAACGTTGTGTGGATTATGATCTTTCAATTTACTTACAACACTAGACGAGATCTGTATACCAATCAGCAGTCCATACAACTACTAAAAAAAGAAAAAAGAAAAAAAAATTCATCACTGGGCCATGCCTTGGAAAGAGTCTCAGAGGCTCGGGCACTAGAGATAAACGCAGAGGAGCTCCTCCTACCTGTGTTAATCAAGCCTGTGATGGCTTGCCTGTGTCCAGTTCACTCATGAGAGCACATTTTTCCACTTTATTCCTGCCAATTATTTCTCAGAACCTGGACACGTCAGCATTATTCTCTGCCTTGCTTCACCCGGGATGCCTCAATATGCTCAATGCTTCCATTATTTCCTGAATGTGCCCTACATTTACCCAGCACTCTCCCTCCAGATGTGATCTGCATCCTTGGTGATCTCCTTTCTAGTTTGAATTGCCACATTGTTGCCAAAGCTTGAAGTAATATCTTGATTGCCTGACTTTTTGGTTTTCATTCCTGCCCTGTACTCTGCAAATCTCAGCCCTCAGCTCAGCCCCTTTCCTACCAGCGTATTATGGACTGGTGCCATGCTGAAGATATTTCAAACCCATGTGTAAGTTTGCTTCACACACCAAATTGTGTTTCTGCTTAAAAATCCCTCTGATATACACAGTTTAACTGTTGGGAATGATACTGCAGAAGGTGTCAGTACAAGGAATACATTAATGTCCCCTCTAGACTCTGATTTCAGTTCTTTTGTATAAATACCTATCAAGTGAGAGTGCTGAGTCATATCATAGTCCTATTTTAACTTTCTTGAGGGACCTTAAGGCTGTTTTCCACAGTGCCAGCACCACTTTAACCCCTACGAATCATATCCAAGTGTTCTCATTTACTCTCAGAGTTTAGTAGAAGGGTAAATTGTTTTAAACAAAACATAGTAAAATAAATTCCTCTGAATTCAACCTCTAATTCCCCTCCATCTCCACTGTTGGAATGCCCACTAACAGTGGATATGTTAAAGGATTTTCTAGAACAGTATCACAGCCCGGCATTTCCTGTCACTGTACTGACCCTCTTTGCCTTCATGAGAGGGTGTTATAAAGCTCACACTTAGAAGGCAGTTTTCTGCCAGAATGAATGGTCCTTTCTGTCAAACTAGTGTTTAAGGCCTATGAAGCCAAGGGAAATGGTCTGTGCATTTCAGATGCGTCCCTCCCTGCCTTCCTTTTCTTCTGGATCAATGCAATGCTGTTAGACTGCCACCCGCTCACCTCCACCTCTCTTTCACTTGGTCATCTCCATGTATAATGGTACTGGCAAACTTCCCAGTTGGCTATGCTATTCCCCAACAACATTCCCACACTCATGCAATGTGAAGCAGGTGACATATGAGTGGGAATGGGGCTGGAATGAGTCAGATGCCCATGAGCCAGACCTCTCAGACAGTTAGTTGAAGAGTCAGACTTTGATGAAGCCAACTTGTGAGTCATGAGCATATCTGAGGTTATCATTTGGGTCATGAAATGTTCTGCCACAGGAATTAGAGCTCTTATCTAACTCAATTATTGATTTATAACCCTAAAGAACTTCTGAAGAAATACGACAGTTTAATATACTCCATAAGCTTATGTATTAGAAAAAAAGAGAAACGTCAAAGAAAATACATCTGAGGAAGTATTGTATGATTTAGGAGTTGACTGGGTGTGTGTGCTCAAGGATCTAAGAACAGTCAGGTCATAAGCATATAGAAAAGTCCCCTTTTAGGTAAGGAGAAAAATCTACTTAGAATGTTTGCTTAATAATACATGACAAAGGGAAATATTTTTCACTAATTGTCATTGAAAAGATACTTCTATTATTCTTCTTTATTAAAAACTTTTAATTTTATCACATAAAAACATCATGGCAAATTTGGAGGGGGAGAATTTGACTGCATTAAGCATTGCCTAGAAAAGCCCTCTAGCAATTTCAAAGAAAACATTTGCTGTGTATGTGACGGTTCAAGTTCAGTATGTGACTTCAGGTACAAGAAAAATAAAAAGCTTACTCTTGCAAAGTTTACCACCTTATCAAGAATGAAATAATGTTCATGTGGCCACAAAGGAAATCAAATTTCCATCACTTTCATTTTTCTTAACAGAAACTTGCAACTGTAAGCTTTTTCTGTACCTTTATAGACCTGCAGAATGTGCAGATACCTATACCTATAATGTGAAATGTTTTCCTGATCTTGGCTGAACAACTTAAAAATTGCTCATTATGATGAAATCATTTCTCTTTACCACACATACTTTAATACCCCATTCCCTCTTACTTAATGAAGCAGTTTTCTTAATGACAGACAAAAGCTTTGCTTACAGTCTGAAAAACATTCTTCTGTCAGGAATTCACTGAACTAGAAATGGGTTTATTTTTATACATACATAAATTATCCTAAAATGGATATGTAAAATGCAGTAATTACTGTAACAGATAAACCTGAGTTAGAGAGCATCCATCCACTTGTCCTCTTGATTCATGACTACTTCCCAGGTATCTCTTCCTAGAAAGAGGCTCGAGTAAAGATTCAGTTTGGCTCATTATCACAAGGTCGGTGGACCCCTAAGAGGAAAACATTTCTAAAAACCCTCATATTTGAAAGGGCAACAGAATTTCCCATATTACCTAAATTTTAAAAAAAATCTTAAGTTTAAAATAAATAAATAAATAAACCCTTTTTTCCCTGCCAGTTTGTGACAGAAATGAATTATATTTGCTACAATAAGTAAAATGGCAACAGTCTGTGTGCTCATGCCTGGCTAGACAAAATTAGGGAGTCCTGAGAACATACACCCTTATTGGAGAGAAAATCTGTCCCTCAGTTTTTCCTAAGGACTTTAGACTATGCAAGTTGGTGTGCCATACCCCAACACAACAGTAATACACTCTCCTCCACTTGTGAAAATCATGTAAGTGTGGCTTCTTACAGCTAAATAAAACAACTAACCCCAAACTGAGACAAAATGTATTATCTAAAAGGGAGAAAACTTATCTAATAGTACATATTTATTTAATAATACATATTATGAGAACTTCTGACTCAAATCTTGTTTTTTATGGCTCTTATATCTACTGAATCCTAAGATTAAACTTGTTTGCAATGGAAAAACTCTACAGTGCTACCAGAAAATATTTTGATGATAATTAAGACCAAATTCACATAACACTTTAAGTTATCAATTAAGACTTGTAGTTTCATGACAGCAAAGCCAGTTTACATATCAGAGAAGGGAAGCCAACAGTGTCTCATGACTACCAATTGGAACACACACAAGCCATCATCATATCAAATAGCAAAAATTATATGGTAAAATCAAAGAAACCCATGCAGTTATTCATAATAAGCATAGCTTTTAGAGTAAAGTCTCCCAAAATCTGATTTCATGGCCTGACAGGACACTGCTTAATACAACATCTCTGTATTCAGTGGAGTAGATTGGATCTAAGAGTATAAATTCTCTGTTAAAAATCCTTCCATGAGCAAGTAGCAATGACAACATCTCAGAAAGGCATCAGATTTGAAGCAGCAAACCATTTGCTAGGGAATGTGTGGGATCTCAGCTAAGATTCCTCACCAGAGTCCCTATGTATCTGCAGTACGTGCTGTTCCATGGATAGCTTAAGCAGCATTCACTATTCAAGATGTGGTCTTTTCAATCACAATGACAGCTGTGCCAAATACAATCTTGTCACAATGAGAACCACACATGATCTGGAAGAACTCTAAAGTGTGAGAAGCACTGCCCCAGAGTAAGGCAGAGATGTTGAAGAGGACTTTTTTCTTACTTCAGGACCATGATGTATTACTATAGCTAATTCTGATGAGCCCATCTTTCTAAGAAAATGTCACGACAACAAATTTCCACGGGGAAGAAGGATGGGTTCTTGCTGGTTCTCTTTCTATTTTTAAGGCATGGAGTGAGAGAATCATTGTCTTTATGTCTTCTAAGAATTTTGGTGTAGCAGATGTTAGAATTTATCAGGAAACATGTATATACTATGAGGTCAACATACATTTTACATCCATACAAAGAATGAGAACACACTTCCTGATGAAGACAACTGGAATATTATTCTTCCTTGGAAATGCTAGCAAACATTATTGCTGCTGTAGTAAATTTCTTTTTCTTTTTGTTATAGAACTGGGAACAAGTTTACCCAAAGAAAGATAACAATGTAGGTAATTTTACTATATTCTATATTTATTAAAAAAATCTATTTGACTCTTTTAATCAAAGTCAAGGAGATCCCTAAATCTTCTTGATCTCCTGTAGGCATCTTCAATTGTTTCTCTAAATATACATTTATAATTTTGTCAATTGACATAGTTAAATGAAAGGACTTGACATGGATTTCAGCTTTTTCTCTCACTCAAAAATCATTCGTGGGAAACTTTTTAATATTTCAGGTTATTTATAGGTGCTAAATGCTAAAAATACAACTATGAAATAAAGACATGGCTCCTGTCTTGCTCAGAACACAGCCTGGGAGTGTGAATTTAAACTGCAATGACTTGGGGATATTCAAAATGCACAGGAAAGAAACATAAGATGCTGAAGTATAAGAGAAGCCTTATAACAGTGTTCAAAGGGGAAGAAACTGTGGCTTTTACATCATTGCTCTTTCCTCCACATGACATTAAATTGCTTTAGCCTTTGTATGGGGCTAAGTGTTAAAGCCAGGCTTACAAACGCTTAACTGCATGCTTTATAAAAATTTGTTATCATGGGCAGTAAAAAGTAGCCACAAGTTGGTAATACTGAGTGATTTTACAAGTTCCCAGGATTGAACATTTTATAAACAAAGCAAAATATTATCTCCACAAAGTATGTTGTCTTAGAAAAAAAAACAAAAACAAAGGATATGCAGTTTTAGTTCTTTTCTGTCTGTCTCCTCATGGAAATGTAGTCCATATTGTCATGGCCCAGGGCGTGGGCACCTCTGAGTGAGAAACCCGCTGAGAATTCTGAGGTTATCTGGAGAGAACTGCCCTTCCTTCAGGTACAACAGCCACTTTGTGTTTCTTAAGGCTTCTCCTTGCTGTCCTTCATACAACACAGACTCTCTTATGAAGGTCTCTTGAGCTATAAGGCTGATCCCATCTCTTACAGTGATGTAAGTAGTCTCCTGGACACCTATGGAAAGTCCTGTGCTTGAGATGGGAAGCTGGTTCTAACCGGAATAATTGCCAACAACTTTCTGGAAGGAGCAGATAGAGCTGGGTTGGTGTGGGAGAGCATTTAGGGGAGGGGGCCATGCCATCAGAGGGAATGGCATGGTGGTCAGGATGTTGTGTAAAGTGAGATGGTGAAGGCCCATCTGATGTTCCTCAAAGCAGTGGGAAGCCACAGGAAGGCTCTGAAAGCAAAGGGGGTCCAGTTTTATGGACTGCTGGTAGTATGGAGGGCTGTGATGTTAAGTAAAGCACCAGAGAGTATGTTGTCTTTAATGGTCTATATTTGGTCTACTCATTAATTTCAAAGTGTTTACTGAAATGCATATTTATTATTTTTTATTAAGAAATGGTTTATTCATTTTACATGCCAATCATATGTCCGCCTCTTCCCTCCTCCTGCCCCTTCAGCCCTTTCCCCCCAACCCACTTCCCCCATTCCCTCCTACAAGAAGGTAAGGCCTCCCATGGGGAGTCAGCAGAGCCTGGTACATTCAGTAGAGGCAGGTCCAAGCCCATACCCCTGCCTCAAGGCTGTGTGAAATGTTTCACTATAGGTAATGAGCTCCAAACGGATCCTGATCCTACTGCCAGGGGCCCCCTTAAGCAGATCAAGCTACATAACTGTCTTGTTTATGCAGAGGGCCAAGTCCAGTCCCGTGGAGTCTCCACAGGTATTGGTCTAAAGTTCATGAGTTCCCACTAGTTTGGTTTGGTTGTCTCTGTAGGTTTCCCCATCATGATCTTGATGCCCCTTGCTCATAGAATCTCTCTTCTCTCTCTTCGAATGGACTCCTGGAGCTCGGCCTGGTACTTGGCTGTGGATCTCTGCATTTGCTTCCATCAGTTACTGGATGAAGGCTCTATCATGACAGTTAGGGTATTCACTGATCTGATTACTGGGTTAAGCCAGTTCAGGCATCCTCTCCACTATTGCTAGTAGTCTAAGCTGGGGTCATCCTTGGGGATTCCTGGGAACTTCCCTAGCATCTGGTTTCACCCTATCCCCATGATGTCTCCCTCTATCATGGTATCTCTTTCATTGCTCTCCCACTTCATCACTGTTCCAGCTCAACCATCCTGTTGCCTTATGTTCTTATCCCCCATGCCCTACCCTCCATTGCCTCACCCATTCCCAGTTTACTCTTGAAGATCTCATCTAGTTCCCATTCCCAGGGCAGTCCATACATTCCTTCTAAGGCCCTCCTTGTTAGCTAGCTTCTCTGGAGCTGTGGTTTGTAGTTTGGTTATCCTTTGATTTACATCTAGTATCCACTTATGAGTGAGTACATACCGTGTTTGTCTGTCTGAGCCTGGGTTACCTCAGTAGTCTTGAACATATTGGCATAGGAGACTACTTCCTATAACACAAGTTGCACAGACACTGTGAGCAACAATTAATAAATGGGACCTCCTGAAACTGAGAAGCTTCTGTAAGGCAAAGGACACAGTAAATAAGACAAAACAACAGCCTACAGAATTGGAAAAGATCTTCACCAACCCCACATCTGACAGAGGGCTGATCTCCAAAATATATAAAGAATTCAAGAAACTAGACATCAAAATACCAAACAATCCAATTTAAAAAAAAATGGGCTACAGAGATAAACAAACAATTCTTAACAGAAAAATCTCAAAAAGCCTGAAAGACATTTATGAAATTGCTCAACATCCTTAGTCATCAGGAAGATGCAAATCAAAACGACTCTGAGATACCATCTTACACCTGTCAGAATGGCTAAGATCAAAAACACTGATGACAGCTTATGTTGGAGAGGATGTGGAGCAAGGGGGAACACTCCTCCACTGTTGGTGGGAGTGCAGATCTCCCACTGTGGAAATCAGTATGGTGGTTTCTCAGAAAAATGGGAATCAATCTTCCTCAAGACCCAGCTATACCACTCTTGGGCATATACCTAAGAAATGCTCAATCATATCACAAGGACACATGCTCAGTTATGTTCATAGCAGTATTATTTGTAATATCCAGAACCTGGAAACAACCTAGATGCCCCTCAACTGAAGAATGGATTAAGAAAATGTAGTACATATACACATTAGAGTACTACTCAGCAGTAAAAAACAGTATCATGAAATTTGCAGGCAAATGGATGGAACTAGAAAACATCATCCTAAGAAATGCGTGTTTATTAAGGCACATTTAACTGTAAAAGACTACTAATATCATTTATAGGAAAATTCATAAAAATAACTGTAAATAAAAATGTACAATGACTATTTATCCAAAGGTAGATAAATCAACTGCAATGATAAAGAGAAAGCAAGAAAGAAAAGAAATGAAAAAAAAAGAAAAAGAAAGAAAGAAACTGAAAAAGAAAAGATAAGCATGGTCTTTTGAAAAGCAGGTTTTAGGTCTTTGAAAAAAACAGACACTATAATCTTTAAGTTCACCACATCCTATGAGATTAAAGTTACAATCAAATTCTTCAGTTAATAAGAGAGAAGGGTGTCCTCCCAAGAGGAAACTTGTTGCAGTGTCACACGTTGGTTTATGCAGTTGGCTATAATTGAGTAAATAAATATAGATGTTCATATGCTTTGTGGTCTTTCCAAAGTCAAAGTAAGACTTGAGGTTTCAAGCAGTACATTGAAAATATTCCTGAAGGTATCTCTGCTTTCATGATACTTACATTTGACCACACTGTTGGGACTGAGAAGAGAGTGGACTATTTCTGTAGATGAATTCACATGTGTATATACGGCGTCTAGAGATTCTGTTATCTTAGGCTTTATGTTTATAAATGGTATTGAGACTTTACTTGGCACATTGCTTAAAATATTTTGGAAGATTCTTTTCTAAGTTACCTCATAATCATCTTAAATGAAGCAAATCATTTTTCCCTCACTGGGTAAATTTCATTTTTAAAATAGCAAGAGTTGTTCTGATCTAAATCTGCTCAATTATACTTATAACCATGAGATTTTAAAATTAGACTTAAAAAGCCATGATTTAAAAGATACTCATTTTATTATAATGCTTACCAACCAAGGTCAAGGTCATTCTTAACTTTGATTAGTGGTGGTAATATCATAATAAATATAATATCCAAAGACTGTGAGTAATGTTTTTATTTAAAAAAAACTAATAAAACAAGTTACTAAAGACAGCAGGGCCTGGTTTATAACTTCTGCTTTGCAGTATGTAAAAATCACGAGGCTAATATAGTAATTAGTTTACTTGCTAATATTTTCCTCTAGATTGAGGTCTTAGCTACATAATTATAACTAAACTTCATGACTCTAGTTTATCTCTTTTAATGTATTTATGCATGTATATATGTATGAGTGTGTGCATTCATATGTCTGTGCATGTGGATGTTCTGTTTATGTTTGTGCAGGTGAGTGTGCATCCATATGTACGTGCATTTGTGTCTGTACATGTGGATGTGCTGTTGATATATGTGCAGGTATGAGTACATGTGTGTGCACGTGGGTACAGAGGCTAGAGGATGACTTCCTCCAGTGTCATCCTCAGGAACACTACCTTTGTGGGACAAGGTCTTTCATTGGCCTGTGGCTTACTAATTAGGCTAGACTAGATGGCCAGTGAGCTCCAGGAATTCTTCTGTTCTATCCCCTAAGGAATTACAAGCACACACCGCCATGCTGAACATTTTTACACAGATTTTGGGGATCAAACTCAATTTTATTGACTGAAGCAGCCCCTACTTCTTCATATTTCTCCTACCAAAGGTCCTAGTACAGAGCTGTAACTCAATAAATGTAGAGTAAATATGAGAATTCCTGACAAAATTGAACAGTTTGGCAGAATTCAAATAGTACTATGGCATATTATACATGAGTGTAACCCAAATTTTATATTAACATGATAGAAATAATATATACAGTTTCAGTATGAAATTATATTTTTCTCACCAAAAGATAGCTAAAAAACAATGATTATAGCATATCCTTTATGCAAGTAAACTATGGTATTAAACTACAAATAGATATCCTAGCCAGAGAATTCAGTCTCCATTGGTTGTAAACACATTTCCTCCCACCAGGCACATGCATTCTAAATTCTTGTATTGAGTTATTATTTTTCATATGATATACTTGAATCATAGGTTGTAGCTAGTACGTTCGTAAAATGACTTATTTCAAATTTCCTGATATTGATTTATAAAGGATATATTTATCATTTACATACAGAATCATATTGAATAATATGCACATAATATACATATCAGATAGCTATATACTTAGAATAGATTATAGATTATGCCGTGTATAAAATGTATGTGTACAATTTTTATACAGATCCTCCTATATATGTGGTTTATACCATAGATGTATAGCACAAAGCAGGAAATTGCATGAAAATAGTTAAAATCACTTGATCAGCTAGAACTCAAGTGTACATGGGAAGAATATGTCCCAGAATAGACAGAATCTTAATTTCTTAAAAATATATTATCCCAAAACACATACTTTGCTCCTAAAAGAAATATTGCACCTTGAGGAAAATAAATAAAAACACAGTTTAACTATCCAAACATTTAAGGCTCAAAAATTTTTAAGAAAGGGAAAATATTCCCAGCCATAGGTATTCATAAAGACTTTCTGTAACTCCAATAGCAGAGTTAAAGGACACAGAGAATTGACAGGGAAATTACAGGAAGTGAAGACTGTCCTTTGGAACAGTATAAGAAGCATCAACATTGTAGAAAAGGCCTATAGAATGGAAGGAAATTTCTACCGACCTGCTATACTTCCAACAGATGGTTCAAATCTAGAATATGTAAAGAACTATGAAGTTATTAATTTTTCAGTCAATAAATGAAGTAATGTACTAAATAGACAATTCTTAAAAGAAGAAATACTAATGTCCAATAAATAATTTTTTCTATTCAAAACCCTTTTTTCATAAAGAAATGCAAACTGAAACTACTTCCCATTCCATCTGACCCAGCTAGAATGGCTATCATCAAGAGAACAAGTAACCAATGCTGGTGAGGCTGTAGGAACAAAAGACCCTTATTCACTGCTGGAGGGAATGGGAACATCAGTATGGAAGTCCCACCATGGGAGTATTTATACATCCATTTATTGCTGCACCACTTAAAGTAGTTAAGAAATGAAGCCAACCTACAGTCACCCATGAGCAGATGAATGAATAAAGAAAATATTGCATGTGTACCCAGTAAAATTTTATTTAGCCATAAGAAAAATGAAATCATGATATTGTTATGGATATAGATGGAACTGAAATTACAAAGTAATGTCATTTCCCAGCCTGGGCTGGGAAAGGCAACTGTTGTATGTTTTCTCTCAGTACAGATCTTAGTTTTTAATTTTTGCATATTTGTGAAGTGGCAGATGTAGGTTATGAAAGTAGAAAGCGGACCGTGAAAGGGGTGAAACAACCTTTAAGGGAGTAACGGCATGAAAGCCTAATGGAGACTGTTGCAGGAACAGGGTGGGAAGTGAGGGAACGGGGAGAGGCCAAGAACAACAAAGTATGTATAAAATGTCTTAGGGCAACTCATTACTTTTTATTTTAATGTTTTAGAAAATTAATAAAAAAAAACTCATCACAGATTTGTATTTAATCCCAGGTTTTATTAGTACATGACCAAAAACTGACTTCATTTCACACCAGAGTGGCTTTCATACTGCCTCCATACTAAGGGTCAATAAATGCCTCATCTCTAATTATCAAAGTTGACTCCTTCCATTTTGACAAGCAAAGACATAAGGAAGCATCCATTTTATAAGTTCTGCTGAACCTTATAAATAAGAAGTGATATATCAAGCTAGCCAAAATCCCAGCATGGACTATAGAGGAGTTGGGTAGGAGAAATGAAGTATGGATCTGACCAAAACACATTATATGTATGAATGAAATTATCAAAAAATAATTAGAAGAAATTGAAAAAAAGTCAAAGTTAATGCTATTGGTTTGTGTATTTTTAAAAGAGATGTTAGCACTAATACAATGAAATTTGTTCTGAAAGTTTCTGTTCATTCAAAGCAAAATGTCTGACTCACAGAAATAATAAATGTGAATGTTAGAGGAAACTTGGCAATGGCTATAACTCATGACTACAGTAAGTCTAAGAGGATATTTTTAAATAAAATCTTTAATTCTCCAAATTCTAAAGCAACAGAGTGTGATCAAGGCTAAAGTCTGTATACTATCTACTCCTTCAAAGGAGGCGCCATACAGGGCAATAAGCAAGGCTTTGAATTCAGTCACACCAAGATGAGTAAGAGATTCACCACCCAAGGAGATCTTTCTAGCAAGACTACAAATCCCACAGGGAGAAATAAGATCAACAGAAATCATGAGAAAGGAATCACTCTAATCTTTCCTCAGAGGCTTTGGTGAGAAGGAGCTGAGCCTTCAAAGCACTCAACCTGAAAAAAATTGGATGACAACCCAATTTCAAATCACTTAAACTGCTGTCTATCTATAGAACTCCAAAGCTGAATCAGATAGAACTATCTGATGTGTGTGTCATCTCCAATTTTCTGTGGTAGGCATTGAGTGTTTGAAAAATAATACCAGACAGACTGGGCACCAAACTATAATTTAGAAAGAGTCCTAAATAGGATAGAAGCAATCCTGAAGAGGGTGAGAAGATGTTCACAGTTACAGATTGAAGGCCTGCCAAACCACCCAAACATCTTGTTATTGTGCTGCAAGCTTATTAGAAGTCACAATGGCATCGAGATTTAGCAAGTATAGGACTTCTACCTCCTGGCAACCCATCCCAGCATGAGGTTCTATTTCTTTTTAACAATCTCTATAATCTAATGCAGATTTGCAGCATTATATATTCCTGATAAGATTCCAAGAGGAAAACTTACACTAGCAATATTTTCAAGTCTGGAAAGCAATCATTTCTGCATTTCTTTTGTCTTAAAAAATGTGGATAATGACTTGAAGCTTAAAGACATATCCAGATTTCTACTGTTTTGATTGTGGAAATTTTCCCTCATCTCATCGAGCACTACAAAAATCTTCTAGCAGTATTTATACCTGCTAGCTCAAGTGCTAACTATTTTTGTTGACATCTGAAATATTTCATTATGACTTAAAGTCACTGCCAAGGCTGAGTTTTCCATTTACATATATCCCATGGAATCAAAATGTCATATTGATTTAACCTCATCATTTTTCAGATGATCTTTTGCAGACTGTGTAAAATTTGATAGCAATTTCACATTTTAAGGTCTTATTTTTCTACATACCAGTATGACTAGACAGACATGTTAACAAAATAAATAGGCTGCAATACAGTTTTTAGGAATATTTGAAATTTATTTCAGTTTTATGACAAAAACCTGTTGGACTGACATAATAATTTCTTGTGGGTGCAGTGTACTTTATTGATGGTGTTCAAGAGAGTAGGGCTCCCTAAGCTCCTCATGTTATTCTGGGGGCCTGGAATGGAAATTGTGAGGGAGATGCTCAGAGTCAGAGTCAGAGGACAAGGACTGCTTAGCAGCTGAGGGCCACTTTTTTGCTCTTGAGTCCTTGCTGGGGTGAGTGCTCCAGGGCTTCTTACTTCTTGGAGGCGATGTTGGCCATGAGATCCACAACCCTGTTGCTGTAGCCAAATTCATTGTCATACCAGGAGATCAGCTTTACAATGATGTCATTGAGAGCAATGACAGTCTCAGCATCAAGGGTGGAAGAGCGGGCATTGCTGTGGGATGTTCTGTATGTCAAATGTGCTGCTTTGATTGGTTAATAAATAAAACACTGATTGGCCAGTAGCCAGGCAGGAAGTATAGGTGGGACAAGCAGAGAAGAGAATTCTGGGAAGTGGAAGGCTGAGGCAGAGAGATGCTGCCAGCCACCACCATGTGAAGATGTTAAGATACCGGTAAGCCACGAGCCATGTGGCAACTTATAGATTAATAGAAATGGGTTGATTTAAGATACAAGAACAGTTAGCAAGAAACCTGCCATGGCCATACAGTTTATAAGAAATATAAGTCTCTGTGTGTTTACTTGGTTGGGTCTGAGCAACTGCGGGACTGGTGGGTGAGAGAGATTTGTCCTGACTGTCGCCCAGCCAGGACTGGAGAAAACTCCAGCTACTGCTAAAGTCATAGGAGATAACCTGGTCCTCAGTGTAGCCCAGGATGCCCTTTAGTGGGCTCTCTGATGCCTGCTTCACCAATTGCTTGATGTCATCATACTTGGCAGCTTTTTCCAGGCAGCATGTGTCAGATCCACAGCAGACACACTAGTGATAGAAACAGGGAAGGCCATGCCAGTGAGCTTCCTGATCAGCTCTGGGATGACCTTGTCCACAGGCTTGGCAGTGCCAGTGAATGCAGGGATGGTGTTCTGGGCAGCCCCATGGCCATCATGACACCATAACACAAATTGCTAAATGGTTTTATTAATAAAAAAAAAACAGAGCCAGATATTGGGGTGAAAGCTGAAAGATCAGAGAAACAGAACAAGCCACAGCCAACCTCACCTCCCAACTCCTCAGCCAATCCTGTTTCCTCAGATTGAAAGCCTCTGAGTCCTCCCTGAATAGGACTCAGCTGAATTGCTGCAGCCACTAGCTTACCTCTACAAAATCCTCAGTCTAAATAGCATTAGTTCCTGTTTCCTCACTCCTTATATACCTTTCTGTGACCTGTCATATTACTTTCTGGGATTAAAAGCGTATGTGCTTCCCAAGCAAAGACATGAGATATCAAGTGCTGGGATTAAAGGTGTGGGCCACCTCGACTGGCTCTGCTCCCAGGTGGATCCAGGTGGATCTCTGCCTCCCAAGTGATAGGATTAAGGGTGTGTGGCACCACTGCCTGACTTCTATGTCTAATCTAGTTGCTGGTTATGTCCTCTGATCCTCAAGCAAGTTTATTAGGGTACACAATATATCACCCACATGCCACATCTTCCCAGAAGGGCCATCCAGAGTCTTCTGGGAGGCAGTGATGGTATAAACTATGGTCATGAGTCCTTCAACAATCCCAAAGTTGTCATGGATGACCCTGGCTGAACCTCCAGTTAAGCAGTTGATGGTGTAGGAAGTGTTGTTGACAATCTTGACAAGGTTGTCATACTTTTCATGGTTCATACCATCACAAACATGGGGGCAGAGGTGATGACCCTTTTGACCCCACCTTTAAGTGGGTCCTGGCCTTCTTCATGGTGGTGAAGACACCAGTAGATTTCACAACATATTGAGCACCAGCATCATTCAATTTGATGGTGATGGCTTTCCTGTTCATGACAGCTTCCCATTCTCAGCCTTGACTGTGCCATTGAACTTAGCATGGGTAGAATAATACTGGGACATGTAGACCATTTAGTAAAGGTCAAAGAAGGGGTCATTGATAACAATAACTTCCACTTTGCCAAAACTGGCAGCAGACCTGGTAGCCAGGCACCCAATACTTTCACTCTGACCTTCACCATCGTGTCTCAGGAATGAGGCTGGCACTACACAAGGAGATGCAACTATCTGTGGAATAGGGAGGAGCAGAGAGCTGACATAGTAATTCTTTCAGTTATCTGTCAACTGATCAATATCTTTGTCAAATACAAAATATTATAAACTATCAATCTTATATGTAGCCGTTGGCATCTCTACATTTGATATTTTTCTTTACATGTTTATTTTGTGTGTCTTGTGTCTATACTGTGTATGTGGATGCACATGCAATCTCACGCATGCTGGACACACATGGAAGTCAAAGGACAACTGGGGAAGTTGGTTCTCTTCTTCCACCATGTGAGTTTCAGGGAATGAACTCAGGTAATCAGACTTGGTGGCAAGAGCCTCTCTCTGATGTGCAATCTTGCCACCCCTCTAGATTTTCTTTAACTTATAAAAATTTTATTCAGAAAGTACCTGCAATGTTGATTAAGTTGCTGTACAATTTACTTATTAATTATTTTCCTTGTTTGAGGTAGGGTTGTAGCTGGAGTTTTCTCCAGTCCACCCGGCTCCTGCAGCCACTCAGACCCAAATGAACACACAGAGAGACATATTACTTATAAACTGTATGGCCGTGGCAGGCTTCTTGCTAGCTAGATATTACATCTTAAATTAAACCATTTCTATAAATCTATACCTTGCCACATGGCTTGTGGCTTACTGGTATCTTTACATCTTACTCCTCATGGCAGTGTGGCTGGCAGTGTCTCCTGACTCAGCCCTCCTATTCCCAGAATTCTCCTCTCTCTTTGTCCCTCCTACACTTCCTACCTGGCTACTGGCCAATCAGCACTTATTTATTAACCAATCAGAGCAACACATTCACAGCATACAGATATCCACAGCATAGGGTCTCATCTGCTATGTAATCCAGGGAGGTTTCAAAATCACAGAGATCTATCTGCCTTCCATGCCTTGTCATTATTAATTTGTCAATCAGAAGCAACCAATTTTACCAAATACAATTTTAAAATAAAATTTTACAGCATTAAAACAAAAATAATCATTTTGTAAGTAACGTCAGAAAAATCAATTTTTAGATGAAAGTATTTCTGGCCCCAGCTTCTCAGCATGTTTAAACTGTTATTTAAAGCTATAGAGCTACTTTTACTATGTTAATCCTGCCTATCCATGAGCATGGGAGATCTTTCCATTTTCTGACATCTTCTTCAATTTCTTTTTTCAGGGACTTAAAGTTCTTGTCATATAGGTCCTTCACTTGCTTGGTTAGTGTTACCCCAAGGTATTTTATATCATTTGTGGCTATTGTAAAGGGTGATGTATCTCTGATTTCCTTCTCAGCCTGTTTGTCCATTGTATATAGGAGGGCTACTGATTTTTTTGAGTTGCTCTTGTATCCTGCTATGTTGCTGAAGGTGTTTATAAGCTGTATCAGTTCCTTGGTTGAATCTTTGGGGTCACTCAAGTATACTATCATGTCATCTGCAAATAGGGAAAGCTTGACTTCTTCCTTTCCAATTTGTATCCCCTTAATCTCCTTAGTTGTCTTATTGCTCTGGCTAGAACTTCAAGTACTATATTGAATAGGTATGGGGAGAGTGGACAGCCTTGCCTCGTTCCTGATTTTAGTGGAATCGCTTTGAGTTTCTCTCCATTTAATTTGATGTTGGCTGTTGGCTTGCTGTAAATTGCCTTTATTACGTTCAGGTATGTTCCCTGTGTTCCTGATCGCTCCAAGACCTTTATCATGAAGGGGTGTTGGATTTTGTCAAATGCCTTTTCTGCATCTAGTGAGATGATTATGTGGTTTTTAATGGCAATCTTACCAAAAACAATCTACAGATTCAATGCAATCCCCATCAAAATACCAACACAATTCTTCACAGACCTGGAAAGAATAATACTCAACTTCATATGGAAAAACAAAAAACCCAGGATAGCCAAAAGAATACTGTACAATAAAACAACCTCTGGAGGCATCACAATCCCTGACTTCAACCTCTACTATAGAGCTACAGTAATAAAAACAGCTTGGTACTGGCATAAAAACCGACATGTGGGCCAATGGAATTGAATTGAAGACCTGACATTAATCCGCACACCTATGAACATATAATTTTTGACAAAGAAGCCAAAAGTGTACAATGGAAAAAAGAAAGCATCTTCAACAAATGGTGCTGGCATAACTGGATATCAATGTGCAGAAGGCTGCAAATAGATCCATATCTGTCACCGTGCACAAAACTTAAGTCCAAGTAGATCAAAGACCTCAACATAAATCTAGCTACTCTGAACCTGCTAGAAGAGAAAGCATGAAGTAGTCTTGAATACATTGGCATAGGAGATCACTTTCTAAATATAACACTAGTAGCTCAGACACTGAGAGAAACAATCAATCAATGGGACCTCTTGAAACTGAGAAGCTTTTGTAGAGCAAAGGATATGGCCAACAAGGCAAAGCAGCAGCCTACAGAATGGGAAAAGGTCTTCACCAACCCCACATCTGACAGAGGACTGATATCCAAAATATATAAGGAACTCAAGAAATTAGACATCAAAATGCCCAACAGTCCAAGTAAGAAATGGGCTATAGAACTAAACAGAGAATTCTCAACAGAGAAAACTCAAATGGCTGAAAGACATTTAAGGAATTGCTCAACATTCCTAATTATCAGGGAAATGCAAATCAAAACAACTCTGAGATACCACCTTACGCCTGTCAGAATGGCTAAGATCAAAAACACTGAAGACACCTTATGCTGGAGAGGATATGGAGCTAGGGGAACTCTCCTTCACTGCTGGTGGGAATGCAAGCTTGTACAACCACTTTGGAAATCAATATGGCGCTTTCTTAGAAAATTGGGAATCAATCTCCCCGAAGATCCAGCTATACCACTCTTGGGCATATACCCAAGGAATGCTCAATCATACCACAAGGGCACTTGCTCAGCTGTGTTCATATCAGCATTGTTTGTTTGTTTGTTTGTTTGTTTGTTTTCTTTTCTTTTTTTTTTTTTTTTTGATTTTTCGAGACAGGGTTTCTCTGTGTAGCTTTGGCGCCTTTCCTGGAACTCACTCTGTAGACCAGGCTGGCCTCGAACTCACAAAGATCCGCCTGCCTCTGCCTCCCGAGTGCTGGGATTAAAGGCGTGCGCCACCACCGCCCGGCTCAGCATTGTTTGTAATAGCCAGAACCTGGAAACAACCTAAATACCCTTCAACTGAAGAATGGATAAATAAACTGTGGTACATATACACAATGGAATACTACTCAGCAGAGAAAAATAATGACATCATGAGGTTTGCAGGCAAATGGATGGATCTAGAAAAAAATCATCCTGAGTGAGGTAACCCAGACTCAGAAAGACAAACATGGTATGTACTCACTCATAGGAGGATACTAGATGTGGAACAAGGATGACTGGACTGCTACTCACAACACCAGGGAGGCTACCTGGAAAACAGGACCCCAAGAAAGACACAGGGATCGCCCAATGACAGAGAAATGGATGAGATCTTCATGAACAGCCTGGACATCTTAGAAGTGGAGTACCGTTTCTTCTCCTAAAAATTCTATGGAATGCAGATGCTACCAGTTCAAATGAACACTGAGAACCAGTAGTAAATTAGTAAAAACTTGAGAGGACAATAGACCAGCAATATTGGCTGTTCAAGCATAGACCATCATCACTTCTGCATGCATACAAATCCAAGGAGAAGATTGATGAGTGTAAAAATGATCAAGAACTACCAATTTGAACAATATGGCATCTGAGAAGAGAGTGAAAACTCCACTCAAATAAGTAACTCATACAATATAAGGTTTATTGATGACCTGAAATACTCAGGTTTTTTTCTCCCTTCCATGTTTAATTATGGCTTAATTTAAAGCAAGATTCTCAACAGTATGAAATAAAAAAAATAAATAAAGCTATAGAGCTACTAACAGTTAATCTCATTAAAAATACAAATTAATTTCAAAAGTATATATCAAAATAGCCCCAAATTAGACTATTTGAAAAGTTTGAGTCAGAGCTTTCATATTAAAATACTGTTTTAATAAAGACATCTGTAGACACCATCTTTTCCTTGGAAGGCAAGGCCTCGGACAAAATGCTCTTCCACTGGAGTGCTATGACATACCCACTTTTTTCCTTAAGTTTTATACATATAGGTTTCAGAAAAACTGTCTTTGGTCACTTCATTGCATATCATGCTTTGATTTGCTCCATAGTACTTATAACAATGGACTATATACATTTTGGTATCTGTAATTTCATCCTCCACTCATGTGATATAGTTATATGGCTTCTACATAGAAGGTCATATGTTGTTTATATATTCATTCAGTGCTTAGACTAATAATCTACATTTCATATTCAGATGTTTTCACTAAAATTGATTGGCTTTGCTGTGACTCTGAAAGTTTTTCCTTAGAATCATAAAATATGATTTATAGAGACATTAACCTTAACAATGAGAACTTATTCATTAATTCCTTTTTCATGTATTTAGCCACTGGTCTTAGAAAACACATGTGAATGCTGTTCTTAAAATAAAATAACTTTTCTACATCAAAATGTCTGAAAAGAATGTATCTTGAGTGTTAATCAATACCAAAATACAGTTGACAGCACATTGGAATTGGGTACCCTGAACTGTAGCCAATCATGGATGTTATCAATTTTCTCCTTAAAAGCATTTAAGACAAGTTTGCCAGCTGCTATGGCCAGACTATAACTTTCCCTCTTGTCTCTTCAGTCATTTGAAAATCTCATCGGATTTCATTTTATTAAAGGTTAACAAATCTATCACAGTCCAGTAGGGAGTACTACTGACCTATCACAGTCTAGTAAGGAGCACTACTGACCTATCACAGTCCAGTAAGGAGCACTAGTGACCTTACTATCACAATCCAGTAAGGAGCACTATTGACCTATCACAGTCCAGTAAGGAGCACTACTGACCTATCACAGTCCAGTAAGGAGCACTACTGACCTATCACAGTCCAGTAAGGAGCACTAGTGACCTGACTATCACAGTCCAGTAAGGAGCACCACTGACTAACTCTGAAATATTAGCCCCTTACCTTGTGTCACTTACAGCACTCTTCCAGATATCAGAGTCAAAACTGACACCAATCCTGATGGAGGAGTGTTTACATGTCATCCAGGGATGGAAGAGGGCTTAAGCGGGAAATTTCTTAGTAAAATGAGGCATTAGGTTCATTCTCAGCATTAAACCAAAAATTAATAATTATTCAAGCTGACATCTTTGTCAAACAATAAGATATTATTAGCTTGTCTATGTTAACCATTTTATTTGTTCTCTAGAGTTGGTAACCAGAGAGACTTAAAAGGAAAAAAATCTGAGCAAAGTTAAGGTAAATGATTGAACATTGATTCTTTCTCCTTCAGAGAGTACTTAAGACATTAGGTACGTAACAATTATAGATTACAAGAAAATGTTATTTCAAGAGTAATTTGAAAAATAAATATAAATAAAAGTTGCGTAACCAAACAAAGGAGCATTTCCACTTCAAGAAAAGTTCTGGAAGCAGCCTTTTTCAGGTTGGAATTAAAGGTCTTTTTCCACAGTTTAATGTGTCTCGTCCTTAATCAATACAGAATTCACAACTGATGTAGAAATGGATATTTGTTAAGAAATTAAAAATCTAGAGAGTTATCCTAAAACAATGGCATAATCTTGGAATAACTTTGTACTGTAACTAGACTTAAATTGTGGGAAATTCAACAGCAATTGTCAAGGTTTTTATTCCTAAAACTAATAAGATACAAGGAATAAATGTAATTTTGAGTATTATTAAATTTTAAAAAGCAGTTTTCAAAAGATTATAATGTTAATGAAAAAAGCATTCTCTTTGAAATCAGAAGAAATTAAAGAGCTTTTAAAATGATTTTTTTTCTGTTTTTTATTTTGAAAATATCTTTGAAGTCAGTTTTCTTCAAAGCAGTTTCACAGCAAACCACATAAGATCAATCTGTCCTTAGATAACTATTTTAGAAGCGTTTTTTCCAGAATAGAATACAATTTAGGACTGTTTCATCATGGAATAAAGCCTAATACATATCTTATATGAAAAGGAAAGATTATATTTGCTGAAAAAATATTTCTTAAGGTAATTGAAATATATAGTTGAAGACATATATAATGCTCTTGAGACATTATCTCAAGTATTTTTCTCTAGTTAAAATAATTAAGAAAGAATAACTAATTTATACTTACTGTTGACATATGATTTAAATAGTACATATAAAATATTAAATAAATTGTATTTTATACATATCTATATTTCCTGGATATTATGAAGTTTGTAACTACAGATCAATCATATACAGTTACAATAATTTTGCAGGACAAACATTATCATTTCAATTTTGCATAATAAAATTATTTAAAATAAGCATAACTTTAAAATATTTAATGAAGTTTATGTTATGCAAGGATCAGAGGCTCCACAGTAAAAATTCAACTACAGAAGAAAAATTGATGACTGCATAGAACACCACTACCTTATTTACCGAAACTGTTAAACATGCACAAGGACACTGAAGACAAGGAACAAAGAATGGCAGGAAAAAAAGTGAAAATGTTCCCTCTTCGCTACTGCAAATCCTGCTGAATCTACCTGGCTCTGATTACTTGTCCATAATGTCTACTATACAGACAGGAACTAACATTTAATTACCATTTTATCTGCAGAACAGCAAATATTCAAATCTTTGCAAACTTCTTAATGACGAATTGAATGCTACATAAATTATCTGTAGTGTGTAGTGTATCAGAGATGCAGGGATGGCTGTAATTGAAAACATCCAACTTCTCTCAGCAGCCGATTCACTGAGATGAAACTGGAAACTATCTTAATCAATGCTTCCTCCTTTCTCTCTCTCCAAGGACTCCTTTAAGAAGTCACAGTAATAAATGTCATTCAGTCCTATGCTATGACTGGTCTCTAAAGCATTCCCACAACTAATATCCAGTTTAACCTGTGACTTGAGAAGTAGACACAGAAACACAGGCTTGTCCAGCAGATGTCCCAAGTCAAACACTTGGCATTGCACTTGGTGCTGAAAGGCTTTGTAGAGATGCTTGTTATGCACAATTTTGAAGAATGCTGACTAAAGAATACATTTATCAAATTTAAATTTTATATCCAGAGTCTGAAAGTATTTGTCAAGCAATGCAAGTAACTAATAAAAATAGTCTATATTTAAAATAATGGGTTCTGAGAGATGGTGGAGCAGTTAAGAATACTTACTACTCTTGCAGAAAACCAGGGATGGTGGCTCACAACCACCTGTAACTTCAGTTCTGGGAGATATGATGGTAGCGTGCATATATGTGCAGACAATCACATATGTACATAAAATCTTTCTTTAAAACTTTAAAAAGGTAACATAGGAATAGAAGAGGCAGAAAAAGAAAAGAGTGGCATGAGCCTTCTTTGCTCTTCATTGTCTAGGAAACTGGTTTCTGTGAAGGCTGCCAATTAGCTTTGTAGAGTAGAGAAGAGAGACAAGAATCAACTATCAGGGTGATTGACGTGTCAACCAAGTAATTCTCTAACTTTGAGGACCATTGGAATCTGTACCTGGGACTTTCTTAGCAAGTTTTAAGGTAAAGGTATACTGGGCAAGGTATAATTAATTCAACTTCTTCAAGCACTCTGTAAATGAGTATGGTTCGTTCTCTATGGTCAAACTGTCATGAAACTTCTCCTCATGAGACAACTCTTTCCATGCATAACATTCCGACAATGATCCTTTCAAAGCGACAGAGACCAGTCTTTCCTCTAATGCTAGACCCCATGGTCTCTGAATCTTTGCACATGTAGCACAGGGGGAGCTGTGTAGAATGACTAAGGGATGATGGTTTGCTGGTCACAGCAGGAGGAACTACCTCAAACTGGAGCTTCTTGCACTGAGGCTTATGGTTAGATCCCACACATAGTTGTATAATCTTTATATATAATTTATTTATTTATTCATTCGGTTATTTGTTTATTTGGTACTGAGGATCAAGCCCAGGCCTTGCACATGCTAGGCAAATGCTCTAACACTAAACTGCAGCCCCATTCTGGTTTGCAACCTTTAAATTCAAATTAGACTGTTGGACATAACGATATCTTTTTATTCTCCCCTAAGGGATCTGAGATCCAGCAAAGCACTCTTGCAACTAGAAACAGCACTGAACTCTGAAGGCTCATTTTTCTGTTGCATTTTTCTGACAATTTTCTTTACTTTCCAATGTTATAAAAAAAAAATAATAGCTTTAAACTCCATTTAAAAGAAGGGTTTATTTCACCCATCCAGTGAGAGTTCTTTTGCAAAAACAGAACTTTTTTGAGATTCCATAAAAACAAAATTGCAAAAAGAAAGCAATCAAGCCTGATTCCTTTGATCTCTCCATTTGCCCTCTTTATTTTTTTATTTTTTATTGAAAATGGATTCTTCTATCATGCAATATATGCACAGAGAATTTCAAACAGAATGTTTTTATCATAATCTTTCCTGCCCTCCTCCCGTAATCCTCCCAGTCCCTCTTCACTCTCATTTTTAACTAATAGCCTTGACTATCCATGAAAACAAGCAGGAAAACTCCAGCAATTCCTTTCTCCTCAGCTCTTTTTTCTGCATTTTCACTTAGCCTTTGTTCTTCCTTCTGGGTTATATTTTAAGGTGTTAGATCCTGTGTTTTCCGATCTTCCTTCCCCACACCCTGTCGCATTCAAACTTACTAGTACTCAGAAGACTAAAAATCAAACTGAGATCCATTTTCCCATGGTTATCAAGCTTAGGCCATTGGAAGATTTAAAATATACTAAATTTAATGGGACAATTAGTATCAAATGTGTTCTGTGAAGCTTCAAGTAAAAACAAAATGCTTTAAAATATGGGAAGAAGAGGATCCCAGGGGCCACAGCAGCAGATGCACATTAGATTAGCAAATTGAGGCATCAAAGAAACAAGCCCAGATTCCCTGCTTTCCAGCTAGCTATTCAGTAGACCATGGAGGCCAGCACTCAGTTCACTAACTACCCCGCAGGTCAGCAGCCAAGTCTCTGTGCTGTCAGGCTGTGCCCAACGGTGTCTCCGCCCTAGCCCAACCACCAGCAACCATCTGAAGCACCATGTGGGAGCAACTCTAATTCATTTGGCAGAACTCATAGAAAGCTCTTGAATGGTAAATAGACGGGTATTGTAGGCCAGTGGTGGGAAACTAAAGGCATAATCCTTGTGCCTGCCAGAACAAAGACTAGGCAAAACTACCTGCAATCCCTCGGTATACAGATTTCTTCTATGTCTTCATCCTCTTTGGGCATAACAAGGTTAATCTCTCCACTTCTTCCTAGTTAAATAGCAAATCCCACAATTGTACTCCCACAGCCAGCTGTTCCGGCCTCTCCAAGACTTGTGTCCGTTGATTCGCTGCCCCAATATCTCTCCATTTTACATTCCAATGGCCATTTTTTTTTCCTCCAGCCCACATAAAAGCTAAAAGGGAAAAAAAATGCAGACCTAATTGCAAGGCAATACTTCCTTCTAGGGGCCCCAGGTATCAGATTGATATTTTCCCTGCAAACTGGATTAGTGTAGGCTGAGCAAGGAAAGAGGAAAAGCAGAAGAACCACTTAAACTCAGAAGAAACCAAGAGTGTAGACTGCTCCAAGACTTCTACCATGACTTCCCTGACATGGGGGATTAGAACTTGGAACCCTGAGCTAGATAAACGTTTCTACTTAACATTGCTTTTGTCAGGGGATGTTTTCACAGCCACAGGAAAAGAAACTAAGATGACTTTTGCTCCCTGTTTCAGGAGACCTGTACACCCCACTAAACACCATCAAATCCCACAGAGGTGGGCATGCTGAGTGTTTAGCATCACGCTGTTCACAGTAGGTTCTAATTTCATTTATGGTTTCTTCTTGAATCAATGGCCATTTAGAAATTAATTATTCTATTTCCTTATGTTTGGTGGTTTTTTAGTTATCTTATTACCATTGATTTTTTTTCATTTAACTTCATTTCTGTCAGCAACAGTATGATTTCAGTGTTTTCAAAATCTGTTTATTGTCAGAATATTGTCTGTGCTGTTAAAATGCTATAGGATCACATGTACTTCAAAATAATGAGTTTTTTTTTTCCATTTGGTATGCTATTGTGCCGTGACTTCCACACGTCAAAGTGATTGAGAGTATTTAAACAGTCAGTATCTTCAAATGGTCTCTTCTTACAACTTATCTGTATGGTTGGGTGTTTTTGTTTGGTTTTTTTGTCCTATCAGTTTCTAAAAGGGCTGTTACACATCTTCAACTGTAATATTAGAGGTGTAGCACAGTGACAGGACCCTGTGCTGGCATGTGTGCAGCCTTGGGTTCAATTTCCAGCATAGCAACAATAAGATGTGTGTTGTTCTGTCTGAGGGAGATTTCTATAGCAATTTGGGTCTTCCTGGTGAGCCTCCAGACAAGCTGCTTCAATGTGGAAATCTTGGTTCTGAGTATAATCAATACTACATTAAATTTACTTAAATATATTAGTTTGACAGAATGGGCAACAAAGAAGATGGGTCCTCCATTACTGTCCTTCATTTAGGGTCCAGGGATGCTGGCATCTTGTATAAATTCTAAGCACATATGCTATCACTGAGCTACACCTCTGCTCAGATAGAAATTCTTTACAATTCAAGGATAGAGCTGGGCTTAGTTGCATCCCTGTCATGCAGCTACTCAGGAGACTAAGGCAGGAGCAGTAGAGTTAGAAGGCACTTGGGGCAACTTAATGGACCCTATCTCACTGTCTCATAATAAAATTTCAAATAGGACTAGAAACAGATCAGAGAAAATGACTTGACTAGATAGAATTGTTTGAATTCAGCCTCCCCCAATGCCACATAAATAAATAAATGAATAATTTATTATGACCATATATCTGCCTATTTTTCCAAATTAATCTGTCTATTTTGCTTTATGCTTTTACAGTATTTCTATCAGATCTGCCCATATTTGTGAATATTGTAATTTTCTAAAGAACAGAAACATTTATCACTATAGATGGCATTCTTTATATTGCTCATTATATTCTGATTTTAAGCACGTTTTATATTTTGGGCTCTAGGTTATGTTACTTCGGATGAATATTTACAGCTCCATCACTTACCTGAAAATTTCATAATTTAGTTTTCTTAATAGCTGAATAATATTCCATTATGAAAATGTACCACATTTTCATTATCTGTTCATCAGTTGATAGACATCTGGGCTATTTCAAATGTCTAGCTATTCTGAATTGAGCAGTGATGAACATGGATGAACAAGCATCTCTGAAGTAATATGGAGTCCTCAGGGTATATGCCAAAGAGTAGAATAGCTGGATCCTGTAGCAGATTGATTTTTAGTTTTTTGAGGAAACTCCACCCTTATTTCCATAGTGGCTTGCTGTGGGATGGTCTGTATGTCAAATTGCTCTGATTGATCAATAAATAAAACACTGATTGGCCAGTGGCCAGGCAGGAAGTATGGGTGGAACTAACAGAGAGGAGAATTGAGAGAACAGGAAGCTGAGTGAGGAGACACTGCCAGCTGCCGCCATGACAAACAGCATGTGAAGATGCTGGTAAGCCACGAGCCACGTGGCAAGGTATAGATTTATAGAAATTGATTAATTTAAGATATAAGAACAGTTAGTAAGAAGCCTGCCATGGCCATACAGTTTGTAAGCAATATAAGTCTCTGTTTATTTACTTGGTTGGGTCTGAGCGGCTGTGGGACTGGTGGGTGACAGAGAATTGTCCTGACTGTGGGTCAGGCAGGAAAACTCTAGCTACAGTGGCTGCATCAGTTTTCACATCAGCCAGCAATGAATAAGTATTCCCCTTCCCCCACCCCTTCAGCAGCATGTACAGTCATTTGTTTCATTGATCTTAGTCATTTTGACTGGGGTAAAATGAAATCTCAAAGTAGTTTTAATTTGCATTTCCCTGGTAGCTACAGATATTGCACATTTTCTCTTATATGTGGATGTTAGCATTAAATTTTAGATGTGTGTTTCAATCAGAATAACCACAGAGATTAGGTTGTTAGTAAGGGACCAGGAGGGAGGAGGATATCTTCTAAGGAAAGGGAAATACAATGTTATCTAGAGATAAATGGGAAACTAGAACAGAAGGATTAAATGGGAAGAACATGGAAGAGTAGGTAAAGGAGGAAATATGGTTAGGGACAAATAATGACACTAAAGACTTCTTAAAATGCCATGTGGAAACTAACCACTGTAGAAGTTTCTTAAAATATATACATATATGAAAGTAATTTAAATGGAGTCACCATATACTGAGGGAGATAATGCCCCACCAAGATATATTATGCCACCAAGTAAAACTGTCAGGAATGGGTTATATCTTGTTGATTCATTGACCAAATAGGCTCCATAGTCCACCCCCACAAACGTCATAGGCTATTGCAAAGGCTCTTGGTTACCCTCCACAAGCTGATGGTAAGACCCTATTGCTGAAGGTCTTCCTTACTTATATCATTGAATATGGAGTAGTTGAACTGGTTCCCAACTACAAGTTTTACCCTGACTAGCCTTCTTTATACTGGAAGACAGCTCCTCCTGTCACCAGAGAAGAAAAGTGATCATCAGTGTCACCCAGCTACAAAATCTTTGGCCTACAACAGTTACCTTCCTACAAGATATACTGGTGTAATAGTGGGAGAAATGTGATATGAGTAACCAACCACATTTTTATTGGATAGAGGGCCTCCTCTATGAGATAGAACCCATAACTAACACTGCTAAAGTAGACAAGAACCTAAGACTAAATAGATCTTTGGATCTGGGAGAAAATCCAGTATTGTTATGTCAAATAAACAGCTGTAAAATAATTCTTAGTGACACATTGCTGTACCCATCAATGAATACATTGTACAACTCTCATTAGAGAAGATTCTTCTTGCAATAGATGATAATTAACACATAGACTCACAACTGGACAATGTTCAGAGGGACAGACTTCAGAGAACTCAGCCCTAAATGGGGTGTCTTCATCAAATGCCTCCTCTCAAGGCTCAAGGATCTCTTCTAAAATGGAGATAGAAAGATGATAAGAGGTAGAGATAGAGGATGACTCCAAAGAAAGAGGAACACCCAGAGAGAGACAACAAGACTAATGCACATGTAAGCTCACAGAGACCCTACAGCATGTATGAGATCTGTACAATTTCAAATCAGACAAAATTCTCAGAATGGAGAATGGCAACTAGGCAGAGTTCCACTCTAACTAAGGAACTATTTGCAATCGATGGCTGCTGAAAAGGAAAACCAAATTTCCTTAATGTAGTGTCACACTGGTTATATTAACAGGCCCCATGCCCAGGAGCAATTGGCCAACATACAACAGACTCCATTTTATTTGCTTGTTTTACTATGGGGTGTGTGTCTATGTGTGCTTGGGCGTGTATGGGTGGGTGTGTGAGTCTGTGTGTATGTGTGTATATGCATTTACTCTTTGATTTTTTATTTAGTGTTTTGATTGATTGATTGATTGATTTTGTTTGTTTGTTTTGACCTTTATTTTTGTGTTTTTTTTTATGGAGTAATTTTGAGAGAGAGAGAGAGAGAGAGAGAGAGAGAGAGAGAGAGAGAGAGAGAGAGAGAATATAGAGTTTGGTGAGTAGAGAGATGAGGAAGATCTGGAAAGAGTTGGAGAAAGATAAAAAAAACAAAGTATATTATATGTAAATTATATATGTATTTTTCCACTGTCAGATGATATGTATGTTTTATATATATATATATTTTTATATATATATATATAATAAAAAATAATCTACTCTTCTGTTACCTACTTGTTGCGTATCTTTACTGCATCCATTTAAATAATGTAGCGTAAAATTTTTTAACAAATCACTTTATAGAGTGTGGTAGTTTGAATGAAAATGGCTCCCATAAGCTCATAGGAGGTGGAATAATTTGAAAGGATTAGGATGTGTAGCCTTGTCAGAGTAGGAGTGTCCTTATTGGAGGAAATGTATTACTGGGAATGGCCTTTGAGGTTTCAGAAGCTGAAGTCAGGCCCAGTACCTCACTCTCTCTTCCTGCTGCCTGCCAATCCAGATGTAGAACTCTGGGCTCCTTCTCCAGCACCATGTCTGCCTGTGCACTGTCGTTCTTCCTGCCATGATGATGATGGACAAAACTTCTGAAATTGTAGCCAATCCCAATTAAATGTAGTCATGGTGTCTCTTCAGAGCAATGGAAGCCCTAACTAAGACATAGAGCACAGGCATACATCTTGTTTTTACTCTGTTTTGTGTGTTGGTGTTTGTGGGCAGAAAACTGCACACAGTGTGTTTGTGATAATTCATTCTAACAGCAGCAGCATCCTATGTTTGAACTGATTAGTCCTCACCAGTTAATATAATTATTTAACTATTTTTATGAATTGTACCATTTTAACTGTTTTTCTACTTACCTCTCATAGTGTTTAGTTATTGTTTTGGTTTTGGTTTACTTTACATATTCAATTTCTTTTTTTCTGTTCTCTATTCTGTCATTTAGGAACTGGATTTTATTTATTTTACTTTTCTTCCAGTATTTATTTTGCTGATGTTAGTGTGGGTACACTTACATGTACATGTGTTTGCAAATGCATGTGGGGGCTTAAGGCTGATATTAAGTGTCTGTCACTCTCCACCTTATACATTGAGACAGGATCTCTCTGTGGACACGGAGTTCACTACTTTGCCTAGTCTGGCTAGCAGCTTGCTCCAGACATCCTCTGTCTTTACCTCCAAGGCAATAGCTACCAGGAAGGCTACCAAAAATCACCCATAATTTTACATGGATTCAGAGGATGCAGACTTTGGCTTTCACACTTGTGCAACAAGCACTGTACCTGCTAAACAATCTTACAAGTCCCTTTGCAAGTCCATTTTTTCTATCCTTCCTTTCATCCATTTTAATTGGTTGTCATAGAGACCACAGTGTATATCCTTCACACTTCACTGGAATAAATGCTACTACTTCATATAAAATATAGAAACCTTGAAATCTTTAAGTTTCATTAAACTAACATTTTTGTTACAGTGGCTACAATTTTATTACCCACAATTAAATACATTTCAAGTAACTACATAAAATGTCATATTTGTGTAGTAAATATATATTGTTTACAAAAGTATGAAGGAAAGGGCAAAACGTTTCCATTTGCTTTTATCCAGATATTGACCATTTGTGATGTCCTTTATTCTTTCCCAATAATCTGAATTTTTAACCTTCTCTCATTTTTTAAGACAGGGTCTCTCTACATAATCCTGTTTGTCCTGGAGCTCGCTATGTAGATGAGACTGTCCTAGAACTCACAGAGATCCTCCTGCCTCTGACTTCTGAATACTGAAATTAAAAGCATGTGTCACCACACCCAGACTGCTGTACATTTTTGTTCTAAATAAGGTCTAAACAATGTTCTGTGAACTGTTAAGACTTCAGGAAGTCTTCAGGATAGAGTCCACGCTTTTGGAATTATAATATGGACAAGAGTCTTTGGAAGACATTGAAGGTGTGTTACAATTTTAAAATGAATTCTTTTTTCTCATGGGCTCATACTCTAAAGGCTCTTGGGGGGTGTGGAGGGCAATGGGATAGAGGAAGGAGGCTTCATGCTGGAAGTAAATCTTAGGAAAATGGAGTTGGGGACTATATCTTGGCTCTGGCTCCTTCCTGGGTCCTTCCTGCCTCTTTCCTGCTTCCAGGATGCCATAAGGTGAGCAGCTGCCATGTACTCCTGCCACCACGGCACCGCCTCATCGCAGTCCAAACTGTGGATCCACCAGATCATGAATCAGAATAATACTTTTGCTCCATTAAATTACCTCATGTACTTTCCTAGTGATATAAAAGTCTATTTAATACATTTTTGTTTCCATCATTTATGATCATGTTTTGCATGAAAACCATCTCATAGTGTCTTCACCTCAAATACATGTAAATAGGAAAATGTGGGTCATCTGTAATTTGTCTCTTTCCTGCCTACCTTGTTTAAACTTTCAACATGCCTCATTTGCAATTTAAAAATTCAACCATCTTCTGGACACCCACTACAAATGATTTAGACAAATGAGGAACATCTTGACTCATTCTCTCTGGTCTGTGGTCAGCTGGCTCCATTGAGGGAGGCCTAGGCCTCGATGAAACAAAACACCAAGATATCAAGAGTTAGTAGCAGAACAAAGCTATGCTCATGGCTGCCAGGAATTGGAAGGGTGAAGTGGGAGAGAGAGTAAGGGAAAGGGGGCAAGACACATCCTTCAAAGGCATACCCAGTCGACCTGCTACTTCCAATAAGTCCCCCACAATCCCATTATATCCTAATTACACTACATCATATGAATTCATAGACTGATTAAAATATTCATGAAGCCAGAGTCTTCATGATCCCTAAAGACTATCACTGGCAATAATTCCATGAAATAGGATCCTGTGGGGAAAATTCCAGAATCAAACCATAGCACCTGCACCCTTGTGTGAAATAATCACACCCCTCCCCAAACATCTTCCATTCACTCTCCATTCTTACCTGGCCTTTTGCTTCAAAGCACTTTGATACGTCTAACCACCATATATTCGTTAATATATTTGTTTCCTTTTCTAACTCATTCACTATAGATTAAGCTTCATTAAAATAATGGCTTGTTTTTGTTCCCCTCTGTACGACTAAACCTCACTGCGTTGCCTCACTCAAACAATTAGATGATCTATTAAGAGGTATGCCTTACTTAGGCTCTTGAGGGATGACTCCACAGTTTAGAACACTGGCTGCTCTTCCAGAGGACCTAGATACAATTTCCAGCACCCACATGGAAGCTAACAACCTTGTGTAACTCCAGACTCAGAATATCTAACTCTCTTTTGGTCTCTTCGGGCACCAGACACACACGGCACACTTACATGCAGACAAGACACCTGTACACATTCAATAAATAAATAAATTTTAAAAGAGTATGAATTAAAAATTTAAACTACATTTGACAATAGGTGTCACTTATAAATTTAATGAAATGTATGAGGGCTTTGCCTTGTCTTATTTTATCTTGGTTTTTTTTGTTGTTTTGTTTTGTTTTTCATGTTTGTTGTCTCTTGGAGACCTGCTCTTTTCTGAAGGGCAACAGAGGGGGAGTGGACTTGGGGAGAGGGGATCTGGGGGGAGTTAGGAGAGATAGCAGGAGGAAAAATGGTTGAGTTGTGTTATATGAGAGAAGAATCTGTTTTCAATAAGGATATTTTCATTACATATATTGATATATTTTTACTTTCCCTGATTTACTAAATACCTCATAAAAACATTTTATATGTCTGATATATTACACACAAGCAAACACAAGCAGGTTTCTTTAGAAGTTAATATGAATTGTATAAAAGCAATTTAAAGTCTTAAATTAAATGTATTATAGCAGTGTTTCTCATATATAGTGTTTTCTTAAACATTATTAACACGAAACCTAAAAATGTATAGATCAGCCTATAGAAGTTAAACATATCCTTTAACATAAAACTACAAATAGCACAGATTTGATGACTTTCCTCATCATTTTATGAATCTACAACCTGTGAATTTGAAAAACCTTTACTGAGTGAGGAATGAACATAAGCATTTCAGCTGAACCAAGGTTACCTTCTCAAGCTATTTCAAAATATTAGATAGAAAGTTGCTCATCACAATACCCAGTCTTAGAGACTCATGTGGCTTCAGTATTCCCTTAAGACTCATATGGCAACAGCGACTCGGAGTCATGCTATTCAGATGGGATCAATGCCACTCCGTAAGTACCTTGGTTGAATCTAACCCTTGGCGACTAAAGGATTTTCCTAACTTCACCATTTGATTTTGATAATTGTGCTATTCTGGAAAACCTGCCTTGGTTTCTGCACTACCTGGGTACACTCAACTCATCTTCCAACTGACTGAATCTGGCCATGGGTGAGAGACTTGTGGTCCACTGATCTCAGAAATCACACTCCTCATAGGCATCTTCTCATACTTTCTTCCTTTCATTCTTAGTCTTCTTTCACTTAGCAAAAGTGCCTTCACTGGAGATGCTCGTCGATGGATTTGAAGAACAGAAGGTGAAAGTGTGTCCGCAGTTGCTGATTTTCCTCTTTTCTGCCTTTGCATTCATCCCAGCTTCCCCAGAGTTGTGATGTAAAATGCTTAATATTTTAGCAATAAAAAGGTTATAAGAGAAGTTTGCTTGCCTCATTATTATGATGAAGGTGGGAAAGTCTGGTTTTTTTTAAAGATATTTATTTATTTTCTTTTTTGTTAATTTTTTCATTTGTTTTACACACCAATCATAGTTTCCCCTCCCTCATCTCTTCCTGCTCCTTCCCCCCACCCCTCATCTCCCCCCCCCCCCCCCTACTCCTCTTCCATTCAGAAAGGGGCAAGCCTCCCATGGGAGTCGACAAAGCATGGCACATCAAGTTGAGGCAGGACCAGGCTCCTCCCCCTGCATCAATGTTGGGTGAGGCATCCCAGCATGGGGAATAGGTTCTAAAAATCCATTTCATGTGCCAGGGACAGGTGCTGGTCCCACTGCTAGGGGCCCCACAAACAGATCAAATATCACAGACACTGAGATGGACAATTAATAAGTAGGACCTCATGAAACTGAAAAGCTTCTGAAAGGCAGAGGACACAGTCAATAAGACAAAACAGCAGCCTACAGAATGGGAAAAAAAAATCTCCACCAATTCCACATCTGACAGAGGACTGATCTCCAAAACATGTGAATATCAAAATACCAAATAATCCAATTTAAAAATGGGGTACAGATTTAAACAGAGAATTCTCAACAGAAGAATCTCAAATGGCTGAGAAACACATAAAGAATTGTTCAACATCCTTAGCTATCAGGGAAATGCAAATCAAAAAGACTCTGAGATACCATCTTACACCTGTCAGAGTAGCTAAGATCAAAAACACTAATGACAGCCTATGTTGGCGAAGAACACTCCTCTACTGCTGGTGGGAGTGCAAACTTGTATAGCTACTTTGGAAATCAGTATGACGGTTCCTTAGAAAATTGGGAATCAATCTACCTCAAGACCCAGCTATACTGATCTTGGGAATGTCTGTTTCTTGAATCCATGAAGGAGGAAAAGGATATGCTTTTTACCAATAAAATAATATTTATATAGTTCCTGTGTGTTAATCCATTTAATTCAAGTTTTTAATGAGGCAGGCACTGACCAATATTATATGTAAGAAAGTGGGTGATTGAAAGGTGAAAGCAAATTATCTAAGCCCACATTGAAATAACTAGAATGCCTCCTTTAGTGGGTATAATGCTTCTTTCTCCGCTGCTCAAGGAGGAAGGCACACAGATAAAAATCTTAGAAATGGTCAGGATGTCATATTTGCAAGGCACACAACTTTTCCTGATAAATTGAACAAAATGTGGCCATCTCTTGGCTTGGATCAAAGAGCCTAATCTGCTCTGATTCACTTTCCAGTTTCAACACTGTCTATGTCAGGATGAGCACATCAATACTCGTGCAGGCTACTGACATTCTTGACTCTGAAAATGTGTCTGAGTCCACAGCCAAACTTGGAAGTTTCATTTCTCCTTGTGCAGCCATGTTCAATCTTTTCATGGGATGCAGATCCCAAGTACTCTCTTCTGCCTCTTTACCTGCTGTTCCAAGGACTGAGTGTTAGACTCACAGGCAACCAATCTGAATTGCTGATTATATGGACAAGGGTCATCCTTCACACAGAGCTCACTGCAAAAATATTGGCTTTATCTACTGACCAAAACTCAGCAGAAGTAAAGCTTGGCCAGCCATGTTAAAGAATTCATTTCAGATAATTAGAGAAAGGACTCTGCGAAAGCACCTATGAGGCGACAGAAGAAAGTCAAGAAGTTAATGACAAATGAAATCAGCCTCAGGCAATTGTCCAAAATTAAACCAGGCCAGCAGGCGGCATTAGGCTAATCTGTCAGCAGGTGGCAAAGATCCTATTACTGGAGAGAGATTATTAAGAATATTAAAAGGACCAACTAAGCCTAGAGGTGGAGGTTGGGATATGACAATGATTTCATACATGCTCTTAGATCCATAACAGTAACACTAGAATCCCAGGTACTTACAACAGTAAATAGCTGAGTACTGAGCACTGCTTCAAGAAGTAGTTGGAGTGCTTGTAGAAAATTATGGTAGATCTATAACATGAGCAGCAAATATGACTACTTACTGAGTTAAGGTGTTTAAATTCTAACCAAAAATAAAACCAATGCCCATATGTGATTAATTCTAAGTGCTTAGATTAAGCAAAGCCAAGTCCCTGACATTGAAATACTGTTTTAACGGCTATGTCTTTCTTTAAGCCAGGGCTGGCAAATGTTATCGATGAAGTGGTCCATTGTAAATACTTTAGAGTTTACAAACCATATAGTTCCCATGGCAGCTACTCCACTCCATCATTGTGCTTTCAAAGTAGCTGAAGAAAATACATAAGCAATAGAGCATGACTCTGCTCCCATAAAAGCTTATGTATGGATGCTGAAGTTTGAATTTCATAAAGTTTTCAAATGTCCTGAATGCTATCTATTCCTGTGAATATTTCCCCTTTAATCAATAAAAGAGTAAAAGTCACCCACAATTCACTAACCATACAAAAAAAAATAGATGACAGTCAAATTTATCTTACAGTAGAAATGTGACCAGCTTCTACTTCAGATAGCAGAGCATTTTGAAGTCTCCTGTGCAAAGGGACATGTTAGCTCCTCCATTTATTTGCAGACTAGGGAACAAGGATGGTTTCTCAGCTGAGAAGAATACTATCTATTCAGTCATGTCTTTAACACATACAGCTCCCCAAGTCATCAATACATCTCTTCCCTAACACACAGAAATTTTTCTCATATTCTATTCCTATAATAAGAAAATTCCACAATAGTTTTACATGATTTATTTTTAAAATTATTTTTCTATGTTTACATGGGTGTTTTGCCTGCATGTATGTCTATGCACCACATGCTAACTGTATCCAGAAAAGGCAGCAGAGGGGATTGAATACCCCAGAAATGGAGTTATAAACAGTTGTGAGCTGTCATATGAGTACTAGGAATTGAACCCAAATCCTTTGAATAAACAGAAAGTACTCTGAAAGCACTGGGTCATATCTCCAGACCTTACACAATTTCCTGACCTTTCCCTCAAAATATTGTATAGCAACTTACAGAATGATGGTGCCAACATTTATACAAATACCTATGTATATATCATATACATATATGATAAATAATTGTCTTCTTCCAAGGTTACTCATCCTTCCAACTCTTTAAGTTTTCTGTGATTTATTCATTGTATTTCCCCTCCCCCACCAGTGATGATCCCCAATAATGTTCTCAAAGTAACCACCCTATTTTCTGAACAATAAAAGAGACAACTCCTCTCAACATTCTCACTTTTTTGTGGTTTTGTTTTTTAACTTTGTATTAATTCTTTGTGGATTTCACATCAAGCATCCAGATCCCACTCATCTCCCTGACGTCTTGCTTCCACCCTCTGCCCTGGCACCTCTCCCCCTCCACACACACACACACACACACACACACACACACACACACACACACACCAAAATTTAAAAGTAAAACAAAAAAAAATTCCCAACCTGAGATTATCATATAATGGCAACACTTCTCCCGTCCTTTCCCTTCCCCATGCCCTCCCATAAACTTTTAAAAGAAAATTGCCATGGTTAGAGATTCCTGGATGAAACCCAGGGATCATATTGATGTGGGGAGTGTGTTTCTACCAACCAAATATTTGAAATATTGCTTGAATTGCTCCATAAATGAAAATGATTCTTTTTTTTTTTTTTGTAAAAGGGACTTTTTCTAGGCTTTCAAATTAGAAAAACTTCCTTCCTTACTATCACAGTACACATGCTCATTGATACTTGTAATCTCCCTTTGTTCTCAAGCCCCCTTGGATGCATCCTGATTCTGCTGTATATAGTCTCCAGACTTTGCTATGCATAGCTGTTCCTTGCTACTGTCATGCTTCACTCTGTAATAAAACATGAGAAGGTTAAAGCACATATGAAATCAGCCAGACATAGAAATGAGATTTTTTTCAACAAAAGAAAAGCAAGATCTAAGCTTATAAAATGGTGAGGAGCGATTGACTCTCTCTAAAAGTAGGAGGAAGCAGGGTTGTATGTAGTCAAGAAGTTTCCCAAGAACAAAGAATTTCCCACTTAAATACTTTGTATGCTTCATGCTTAATTATTCATACTAATGAAGGGCAGGAAATTCACACACACAAAAGAATAAAACCAAGGCATTTATAACTCTACTGAATGTCCAATAGGAATCTAAGGAACTGTATGACTATATATTATTCAATGTGTGAACAACTAGTAGGCTTTTGGAGGGGTGTCTTTTTTTTCGATATTTTTACTTATTTTACAACTTGAACAGTTTCCCATCCTCTTCTTCCCTCATTCTCTCCCTCAGGCTCCCCTCAACTCCATCCCCCAATCCACTCCTCCTCTGTTTCTGTTCAGAAAGGAGCAGGCCTCCCATGGGTATTAACAAAACATGGCATGTCAAGTTGCAGTAAGACTAAGCACCTCCCCTTGTATTAGGGCTGGTCAAGGCAACCCAGTATGAGGAATAGGGAGAAGGGGCTGTCTCTGACTCTTTTGCAGGCTTTTGGAACAACTAGTAGTTTTTATGGGGTTATAATTATGACATTTCTCCCATCCCTTTCCTTCCTCCAAGCCCTCCTATATACCCTTCTTTGCTTTCTTTCAAATTCATGGCCTCTTTTTTATTAATCATTATTATATGCATATATGTATATACATACGTGTGTGTGTGTGTGTGTGTGTGTGTGTGTGTGTGTGTGTGTGTGATATAATGTGCTCAGTCTATATAATGTTACTTGTATCCTTGTTTTCAGAGTTGACTATTTGGTATCTTTTTTGCATCTTCTTATAAAGCCATCACTTGACTACATTCTAGGCTCACTGGTAGCTAAACTTCAACTGGAAATTAAGTGAATGGGTGTCTCAGTATATACAGATTATAAACATAGTGACAATAATTATCACTGCAACTGCTGTCTATTGGTCACCTAACATGTGTCATCCACTGTGCTCTAATATTTAAATGTGATCATCACTTAATCTATCCTAAACTCTATGAAGAAATGATATCTTTATTTCTGTCTTTTGGATAGTATTATGTTGAAATTGAAGTGGGCTTTGAGTATTTCAAAGTGCTGCCCTGTTCTTTTCAAGAGGAAACATCTTAATTCCAGACAGTTTTGACTTGGCTTTACTCATCTCTCATCAACAAAGCTGTGGTGAGCAGGCCAGATCCCTAGCTGCCCTCCTGGTACCATGTGTCTCCCAAGCTCTTCTGGGACATGTGTTTTAGAGAAATTTCCTAGTAGTATCTTCATTCTGACTTTTGATTCGCACACAAACTAAAGTCTAGCAAACCACAAATGTTCTTACTTTGTTGCTAAATATTTCTTATGCACTTAACTATATACTGAGTATAATTTGAAGAGATGTAACGAGAACAGTGAACACAATCTTGACTTACCTGAAGAAGTTTTCTGTGTTGGCATTTTCTAAATAGAACATCTCTAGGCCTTAGATCTCCAAACACCTTATAAACAAAAACCTGCTCCTACTAAAATATTTTGGAGAAGGAGAGTTAGCATCGCCAAGAGATGATCTCCCTTTACTAGCTATCCAGTTTTGAGTAGTCATCCTTGAGCATATATACACATAAACAAAAAAGAATGGACTCAGCAGGTTGCATTTATATATTTGCACATACACCCACATATATATGCACATGTGTGTATAACAATAATAATCACATAAAAAGAAGTTGTCAATTTGGGAGTGAGGGAGGCATCTAAGGGTTAGAAGGAGAGTTCCTGGGAGCGGCTGAAGGGGGGAAAGGGAGGGAAGAAATTATACAATTCTATTTCAATTAAAAATGCATTGTTAGATCTCCCCCAAGATCCAGCTATACCACTCTTGAGCATATACCCAAGGAATGCTCAATCATACCACAAGGGCACTTGCTCAGCTATGTTCATATCAGCATTATTTGTAATAGCCAGAACCTGGAAACAACCTAGATGCCCTTCAACCGAAGAATGGATAAACAAACTGTGGTACATATATACAATGGAATACTACTCAGCAGAGAAAAACAATGACATCATGAGGTTTGCAGGCAAATGGAGGGATCTAGAAAAAATCCTCCTGAGTGAGGTAACCCAGACTCAGAAAGACAAACATGGTATGTACCCACTCATAGGAGAATACTAG